>APFE030616732.1:102510-123639 GCA_000404065.3 Pinus taeda | reverse complement strand
TCTCACCTTAGAAATAGCTTTTTCTAGCATAATGGCTGTGTGTGTGCATGTTTCTTGATTTAGACAACTTTCAGTCTGCTAGGGTTCCACCCAAGAGCCTTAGGGGATAAAATCCCTCAACACCATGATGAGTTGGAAAACTCTTCGGCAGTTGAAAGGGAAAAGTGTGTAAGGGTACACTCAAGAATTTAGAAAGAATGCATTGATTCTAGGGATCTCATTAGACTCACCAGAGGCTCTTTTGAAGTACATTGGTGGTCTTCACAGCTACATGAGGCATAACATCCTTATGTTTAATCCCACTAGTATAGATGAGGTATCTGTACAAGCTACTCATCTAGAAGCTAGAGGAAAGAATGGAAATCCAGAAGTTGGGGGACCAGCCCAACCCAATGCAAGTAAAAGCAAGGAGAAAAGAAAACAGAAGTAGAAAGCAAGGAAGGCAAACACAACACAGAAAAGCAAAGCTTCATGCACTCACTATAAAAAGGATGGGTATGATGATGATCATTACTAGATTCTACATCCAGAGCTGAGACCTAAGAAGTCTGAGGGCAAAAAGAAGACTGTTGCAGCTATCCAGAAAGATTTGGGGTCAGACTCGGGAGATGAAACAGCCACTGCAGCCACAGGTATAAAAGGTAAGAATTCTAAAGCATCTACTAGTAATTCTGCGCAATCTATTATTGATGAAGAACATGAGAGAAAAAGACATGAGCTTTTCCATATTCGAGTTATTTCCAAATATCAAAAGATTGATACTTTGTTTAATAGTGGCTCACAAGTAAATTTGATTTCTGAAGCAACTGTAAAGAAATTGGGATTAGCAATTACACCTCATAAGAAACCATACCCATCAGGATGGTTGAATGATAAAGCACAACTACAAGTGACTAGGCAATGCAAACTCAAGATTTCTTTTGGGTCAGCATTTGCAGATGAGATTGAGTTAGACATAATTCATTTGGATATATGTGGAATTGTTTTAGGGAGTCCTTACTTGTATGATAGAAAGGCTATTTTTTATAGAGCTGAGAAAAAGTATCTACTTGTTAAAGATGGAATCGAATACTTTGTAAGAGCTCACAAGCTCAAGAATAATTATACTCTCATAAACTCAGGGTAGATGAAAAGAATGATAAATTCATATAAACAATTCTTACTGATGGTTGTAAAGGAAAAGAAACCTAATAAAACCAATGTATTTGAGGGTTGTAATGCTAAACAACAAGCTGATTTAGAAAAAGTTGTTTCAGAGTATGATGTCTTATTCCAAGAGCCTAACGGTCTGCAACCCAAAAAGGAAATAGTACATGATATTATTTCGCAGAAAGATGCTCCATTGCCTAACATTGGAATGTACAGGTTGTCTGCTTTAGAGAATGCTGAAATCAAGAGGTAGAGGCAGGAGTTGCTCAAGAAAGGGATCATCAGGTCTAGCATATCACCATGTGGGTGACCAATCGTTTTTGTGAGAAATAAAGATGGCTCATGGAGAATGTGCATCGACTATCGAGCATTGAATAAGATAACAATAAAAAATTGTTATCCCCTTCCTCGCATAGATGCTCTTTTAGATCAATTGAAGGAAGTTGTTTATTTCATCAAGCTAGACTCTCACAGTGGATACCATCAGGTCAGAGTTGCAAAACAAGATGCATGGAAGTCTACTTTCAAAACAAAGTAAGGATTGTATGAGTGGTTGGTTATGCCTTTTGGCTTGACCAATGCTCCTGCTACTTTCATGAGATTAATGAATGATGTACTCAGATCTTTTCTTGATGATTTTTGTTATTGTGTATCTGGATGACATTCTGATTTTTAGTAAAACGTGGGAAGAACACTTAAAGCATGTTAAGCAGATATTAGATGTTTTGAAAAGAGAAAAACTTTATGTTAAACTCCCAAAATGTGAAATTGGCAAAACATCTCTAAATTATTTGGGTCATATAGTAGGGGGTGGTGAATTGAAAATAGATCCCTCTAAAGTGGCAGTGATTGTAAATTGGTCTAAACCCAAATCTGCTACATAAGTGAGAAGCTTCTTAGGAGCAGCACAATATTGGAGGAAGTTCATTTCTAACTTTTCCTCAATTGCGGCTCCCTTACATGCTTTAACAGGATTGAACAAGGTGTTTTAGTGGGGACGCAAACATCAGAAATCCTTCGAGACCTTGAAAGAAAAGATTAGTACATCACCTGTACTAGCATTCCCTGATCTGCAAAGACCATTTGAGATCCAAACAGATTCCAGTGACTATGCCATGGGAGCAGTGTTGAGACAACACGGTAAACCCATATGTTATCATTCTGAGACTTTTAATCCTGCAGTAGTTAACTATCCTACATATGATAAAGAATTGTATGCATTAGTTCAAAGTGTGAAAACGTGGAAACATTACTTAATGGGAAAAGAGACAGTAATACATACTGATCATCAACCACTTCAATATCTGCACTTCCAAACTAAGTTGCAACAATCAAGACATTACAGATGGATGGGTTTTCTACAACAGTTTCATTTAGTCATTAGATATAAAAAGAACATACATAACAAAGTTCCAGACATGTTATCTAGACCCATTATAAATGCATCTATTATACATAAGCATAATTTTGTACTACATGAAAGCTACACTGAACAATATGCTCAAGATATAGACTTTAAAGATGTATATGCAACTTTGAGGCAAGGCAAAAGAGTAGAAGAATTGGATTATCATGTAAAGGAACAACTCTTATATCATTGTGGGAAACTCTACATTCCCCAAACTGAGAGATTAAATATAATTAGAGAAGCACACACTTCTCTGATATCAGGTCACTTTGGGGTAAGTAAAATAGTTGCACAGCTGCAAAGATTTTGTTATTGGCTGAAAATGAATGAGATAGTTTCTAGATATGTAAGAGGGTGTACTATGTGTGCTAAAAGCAAGCCCAACAATAGAAAACTAGGCTTTTACACTCCATTACCAGTTCCTTCTCACCCTTGGGAAAGTGTTTCCATGGATTTTGTTCGGGGACTACCGAAGTCTAGAAAAGGTCATGATTATCTATATGTTATTGTGGATAGGTTCAGCAAAATGTATATCTTGATACCTTGTAATAAACAGATTATAGTTGAAAAAACTGCAAAACTGTTCTTTGAACATGTATGGGTTCATTTTGGATTACCCACTTCCATTGTATCTGATCGAGACACCCAATTTGTGGGGAAGTTTTGGTCAAGTCTGTGGGAACTAATGGACACCAAACTGAAGAAAAGCACAACTTTTCACCCACAAATTGATGGCCAGACAGAAGTAGTAAACATGATAGTGATCCAGTTACTCAGAGGATATTGCAGCAAACATCCTAAGCTTTGGGATGAACACTTGTGTTATGTGCAGCGTGCTTACAATAGAGCAAAACATTATTCTACATAGAGATCTCCTTTTGAGACCTATTTTGGTTTCACACCAAGGTCTCCTTTGGATTTTGTCTTTGGTAAAGATACCATAGTTGATGGACACAGTGATGTGGACAAGGCAACTAGGTTCATTGAACATATCCAAGAGATCCACCAGGCAGTACATGAACAACTGGAAAAGAGCCAAGCCAAATACAAGGCTAGGCATGACAAGCATTGGATGGAGCATAACTTTCAAGTTGCTGACCAGGTTTGGCTGTATATCAGCAAGGACCGGATGTAAGGTGAAGGTAAAAATCTAAAGTCTATTAGGTATGGACCTTTCAAAATACTTGAGAAGATTGGTGAAAATGCTTTTCGCCTTGATCTACCAGCTTACATGCACATCTACTCAGTCGTAAATGCATATTGCTTGAGATTGTTTGAATCTTCTCTAATTGAGGATCTTAAAGAGCAAAGTCAATTGCCTTCTATTGATGACCTGCTACCTGAATATCTTAATGAATTGCAGGAAGACATAGTGCTGGACATGAGGGTGAGGACAACGTGTAGAGGAGATGTTGAGTACCTCAAAATTGGGCTCAAAGGTTCAAAGCTGAGCAGTGCAAATTGGATTGAAATTGGACAAGTGAGACAACAGTATCCTCACTAAGTCGATGCTTGAAAAACCAACTTTTGGTGGTCCAAAAGCTTTTTAGTGGGAAGGTTGTGATCTGAATTGGATCCATGAAGAAAATCAAAGGAACCATGGCTGTATCAGGTCGGGATAGACTTCAAAGAATTAAGAGCAGCAATCAAAAACACCTCTGAAACAATGGCAGTTAGCAGCCAACGTGGAACGACGAGGACCTCGGTCAAAGTGCACTGACCAAGGCCCATCGAGATTGCATGGGAGGCGAAACTAGTCCCTAGGGAACCTAGATTGGGAAACAGAGGGAGTTTTTGATGTGCGATTAACGCTCCACATCGCTGGGCAAAAACCCTCGAGAAGGAGAGGCCCCGAGCACTCCGTCGTGTGGGAGCCAACCGTGGGACAAACGGCTAAGAGCTAAAGGCGGGACCCGCTCCAAAAACCTGACGGTATTGATCGAAGGCATCCTTGGGTAGTAAGTAGTTTTGGTGAAATCAGAGTGATTCCACTTAGCGCTCGACGCGTGGCAAGCGGAGGAGAGAGAAAACTGTCGCTCATCGCACGCTAACGGTCGAGCAAGTCCACCCCGCGAAATAAGCGGATGGAATTGAATTTGGGGGATCCAGATCTGACGATCGATATCATGCTCGATGGTAAGACTGGATTTAACAAGGGAATAAGTTGCGATTTAGAAGAATCTGAGGTTCGCTTTGACTACCAAGGTGGCAGAAGACTCATTCCACGACGTAACCGAAGAATTGAACCGACAAAGCAGGCTGGCGCAGTTTGTAGGAGGACAAGTGGCCACTCCCTGTGAGTTTGATGATGATGTTGAGAACAGGAAACTCCAAGCGTAGCTGCAAGCAGGCAAATCGACGGAGGTGGAAGAGGAAGTGAACTGCCATGAGCTTGAATGACTTTAAAGCCATGAACAGAGAACAGAAAGGACACAAAGAGGAACACTGAAAATAGAGGACAAAAGACAGAGAAGAGAAGAACCAGTGAAGCAAAAAGCAGAAAGAGGACAGAGGGGTGAGCTGACCAAAGGCAACATCGAGCACCAGAGAGCTTGAGAGATTCAAGCCATCCCTGAGAGGATTTGTCAGACCAGAGAGGTCAAAGAGCTGGTAAGGAAGAGACTCTGTGTACTCCAGTGGCTTGGGGAATCCAAGAACCACCTTGCCAAGCCGATATGTTTCAGGGGACTCATATTGAGCTCCTTAATTGTAATTCTTTGCTTCAAGACACAATGAAATAAGGCCACCACTGAGAGCTGGACCAGAGACGTAGCCCTGGAGGATACGATGAACTCCTTATTAATTTCTTGTGTTCTTGTATTTGCTTACTGTGTTTCTCTGTTGTTTTCCCTTTCAAGTGTCTATGTATTTGCAATTTGATCGATCCGTTGCTTAAATAACATAGACACACACCAAGACATGAGTCTGTAATACCTCCATTTAACAATTCTTTAACTGAGGTCACTCAAAGGGTGATTATCAAATCACGATGAGAGCTTGGATTTACGCTTGAATGATGGTGGGTTCTGGGACCCTTTTTATTAATAGATTACATAGGAGACCCTCTGCATAGAGTGGTCGTACTCACTTGAGAGTTATTCATGGTCACCTTACAAGTTGTTGTGTTGCTCGAAGAGAATGGCTTAAGGGTCAAAGGGAGTTTTTCCCTAGTATCTATTTAGCCACCATTTTTACTTGAATCTCCTTAAGCCTTGCAGTTTTAGCAGGTTCGATAGATGTTGTTGGCATTGTAGGGTGGTTTCTGAGGCACCTGAAGGTCCTAAGTATCGGCATGGAGTTGTTTGCATGTCAAACGTAGGGTCTGGCACCATTGACATGTGGCAGGCAAAGTGGATACCTCCCTGTAGTCTGCGTCAAGTCCATGGTAGGTAATCCACGCAGGGGTGCCTACACCTCCCATGGTGGCATTCCCTCCCCATGGGAAGAGAAGTCTTGTGGGATAGGAACTTGCTAGAGAATATATCACTTAAGCTCGAGAGGGATAACATCGTAAATCATTCTAGACAACCGAGGGTACCGTAGTGAACCCGCAAAATGTATCTGGAGATCTACGA
Organism: Pinus taeda; assembly: GCA_000404065.3. Classification (NCBI taxonomy): domain Eukaryota; kingdom Viridiplantae; phylum Streptophyta; class Pinopsida; order Pinales; family Pinaceae; genus Pinus; species Pinus taeda. Next base: position 117,507 of record APFE030616732.1, on the reverse strand, counting down.
GATTCCTGAGAAAGAGTTATAGCCAACAAAGCTAGCTTGAGGAAGTTTGTGTAGTGAAAGAGTTTGTAGTTGGGAGGGTTGTCGAGCTCTCTGTCTAAGGCACTATGTGATGTAGAGTTGGAATCCTTTGATTGAGTCATGGTGAGAATGAGAAGGAAAGAGTTGTTTTGGCTCAGAGGAAAGAGGCCACAAAATTATAGGTGAAGTTGGGCTAACCTTATCCCGAAAATGGTCAAAACCCTAGTCAAAGGAGATCTTTGATTGGCGGAGCTGGATTTACTTCACGAGATTGGTTAGAATGATAGGGTAGAAGGTCATAGTGTTGGAAGCAAGGAGATAATTTAAATTAGTGTCGGGTACTTAAATAGTGATGGAGATTCCTTTGTTACCTAGATCGTCAGGTAAGGGCGGGCTGCCATAAGGGGCCACCTCAAAATCTCGGAAAGTCGAAACCCTGGGGGGATGAGCGAATGAATCCTTATAAAGTTCCAGTTCCGAAGGTCCTGTTCACTAAGGGGGGACCCAAACAAATCCATTCACTAGAGGATTCTTCCTTCCTAGTAACCAGACACATGGATGTAATGTTAGCATGACGCCTTAAAAAGGACATGTGGCTAGCGGTTGGGAGCCTTGGACGCCTCAATGAACCACCTATGGACGCCATGTGGACCTCGCTTAGGTTCGCACGTGGTAGGATGACGTAAGTATAAAAACACCCAGGAAATAGTCAAACCTTAGAGGTCGAAACCCTGTAAACATGGAATGTCATGCAAAGATTCTAGACACCAGGAACTGTCAGTTGACGGAACAGGGTAACATAAACTTATTTGTTCCCTAGGGTTGTTACCCAAAAGTAATGGAATGGAGGTGTTAGGGTTGTGGGGCCACAAGGACCCGCGGAAGATGGTGTGAGGAGGATGATGCGACCGTTAGTGGGAGAGATGGCACAACCATCAGCTGATAGGTCAAGTTTCGAGGGAAGCTCAACTCGAAAATGGGATACACCCTAAGGGTCTTGGAGATGTGACACGTCAGCGAAGTGGATTGATTCCAAGTGGGGAAGCCTCATGCTAGAAGGCAAGGCGTTGAGAGGGTATTGGATTTGCACCTAATAACAATAATAAAAAATAAAAGAAAAAATAACTCGGAAGGAAAGGAAACACATGTATAAATCTTGACCCTGTTCGTCCAATATCAAGTTAGGGGGTCAGTTATTTGACAAAGTGGTATCAGAGCATCCAGGTTCAATACTTGGACTGGATGGGATTCGTCATGGGAAAGTGAGGATGTTTCATTAAGTAATTATAGAATATTGAGTCAGTTTGGACTATGCTTGCTAATTGGCCGAAATTATGCTAGGATAAGTTAGTTGATGGCTAGCAACTCTATGGGAGCAGGATTGTGATTGTGGATATTTTTTTTCATTAGTTATATTTTAATTTCATGATTGAATGACTTTTTCATATGATTTATAAATGGATTGTACATTAACATGGCTTTTTTGTTTCCAAAAGAAACCCTATGATATTTCGTGAATGCAAAAGTCATGATTCTGATTTGTGTTTAAAAAAATGTCTAACCATAAGTGTGATTGAAAACACGTCACAAATAGCATAGCATAGAAAAGGTATACTGCTGAGAACCATAATCATTGAATATAGTTTTGATCAATCTCATGATGGAAGTGATGGGGTCAAAACTAATGAAGAAGAGAGATCAGTTTGGCAAGGGGGAGGAAATCAATCCCTGGATTAGATGGACACCTTGAGAATTCTTTGAGACGAGGTGAAGGGATTTAAGGCCAATAATTAGAGGTTGGTAAGAGCCCAAGAAAGGCAGGCTGAGATCAATGCAGCCATCCTGCAAAGTATCTCGGAATGGCAGAGGTAAGGCAATCTGAAATAAGGACCACTCATAGAGACAGGAAAATCCCCTGAGAATAAAAAGAAAACACCAATGGAACAGATGGTAGCAGTTCCTGAAAGAGGCTCAGGCAAGGTAGTAAGGACACCATGCCAGTGGGAGAACGTTTGAGTACCCCAAGAGGAAGGGCTAGAATGCAGGTGCCTTACTCGAGCAGACCATCTAATGCTGCCACTTGAAGACATCATCACTCTCGCCACCATCGTCGCTCAAAGAGAAAGGAAAGGGAGCATATGCATGAATAATTTAAAAAGGAAAATCCACCCACATTCGATGGGGATGTGAAGAGGGCAAAGGACACAAAAGCATGGCTACTAGTGATGAAGGATTTCTTTAGAATACATGACTACTATGAGAATACGAAAGCCAGGGTTGCCTCGTACAATTTAAAAGGAAAGGTCGACATCTGGTGGGAGGACCTGAAGAATACTAGAGGCATCACTGAGAATCTTTTTAGAGAATAACACTTGTCTGAATGCTATTATGACAATAAGGAAAAGGAATTCTATGAACTCAAAATGGGTCAAATGACTAGTGATGAATATGTCACCGAGTTGTTGGGGATATTGAGGTATGTCCTATATCTCAAGGAAGAGAAATTTAAAATTCAGAGTTTCATCAGGGGGTTGCCTATGGTATTCAGAGATAATATTGAATTGTTGGAACCCCAAACTCTAAAGGATGTGATTAAGAAGCTAGAGCATTGCTATGAGCAAGCAAAGCGTAGGCATGAGACTAAGAGTAACTAGCCAAAGGAAGAACCCAGAAGGAAGAGAGGGGAAACACCGAGCTCCGATAAGAAAGTCTCAACAAAAGGCCCACATCATCATTAAGGGAAATGTACAACAACTAGTGTCAGCACAACCCAATATAGAAGGCCAGGAACCACTCAAGTGTTGGACTTGTTGTGGGAGCCACAAGAGAAGGGATTGTCCACATCAGCGAGAGGTTAGACTCAAAATATACAGTGGTCAAGAGGCAAGCACAGTGGACGAAGTAACCTAGAGTATGCCAAGGGTTTATGCAGCATTAGACAACCACCACGAAGATCACCAGAATCCATCATTTAGATGGAAGGTAAGCTACAAGAGAAATTTGTGTCTATTTTAATTTATCTAGGTTCTAATTATATTTATGCCATCTCAAAGCTTGTCGAAAAGTGCGGATTAGACAAAGAATTTCATATAGAACCATGGATGTTTCAATTAGAAACTGAGATGGAGAGAAGGATCAACCATTGCATGAAGTCATGAGCATTTAAACTCAGTGGCCTGCCCACAATGACCCACCTAAATGTGATACCATTGGGTGGGTATGGCATATTGTTGGGTATGGACTGGTTGTTCACACACCAGACTAAGGGATTGCTATGAGAAATCAATAGAATGATTGGGTAAGGAACAAAAAGAGTGTTACAAGGCAAGAAAAATCCCATATCAGTGCAGCTAATTACTACCATGTAAGCCAAACATGACTGCAGAAAGGGATGCAAGTTGTTTGCAGTGCAAGTTTCCAAGAACAAGGGAGTCGATGGAGCAACAAAATATGAGGAAGTTGAATTGATTCTAAAACACCCCTTCTTGCAATAGTGTGCAAATGTATTTCCAGTAGAGGTTCCTGGATTACCTCCTCATAGAGAGATAGATTTCTCCATTGAGATGATACCTCAAGGTGTGCCAACAACTAAGGCTCCATATAGAATGAGCACCCCTGAGTTGGTTGAGTTGAAAATGCAGCTGAAGGAAATGTTGGACAAAGGGTACATATGACCAAGTGTGTCTCCTTGGGGAGCACCGATACTATTTGTGAAAAAGAAGGATGGAACCCTGAGATTATGCGTTGATTATAGACAACTTAACAAGGTAACCATTAAGGATAGCTACCCATTACCAAGGATTGATGATATAGTTGACCAGTTAAGGGGAGTGGAAATCTTCTCCAAAATTGACTTGAGGTCAGGCTACCATCAAGTAAGAATCAAGGAGGAGGACATTCATAAGAATTCTTTCAGAACAAGGTATGGGCACTACGAATTTGTAGTGGTACCCTTTAGACTTACTAATTCTCCTTCCATGCTCATGTGCCTGATGAACGGGGTGTTACGATTGTAGTTAGACAAGTTTGCCATTATATTTGTCGATGACATATTGGTCTATTAAAAAATAGAAGAAGAACATGAGAAACATCTAATGATTGTGTTACAGTTGTTGAGAGAACATAATCTCTATGAAAATCTTGATATGTGTGACTTCTTCCAAACACAGATACACTACTTAGGGCACATCGTATCTAAGGAAGGCATATAGGTTGATCCAAATAAGGTAAAAGTAGTAAGGCAGTGTCCAACTCCAAGGAATATAGACGAGGTCAGATCGTTCATGGGATTGGAAAGATATTACAGGAGAATTATTTAGAATTTCTCCAGAATACAACATCACATTACAACCTTATAGAGAAAAGGGAATAGATTTGAATGGGCTGCACAATATGTAGACAACTTCAAGTAGCTAAAGCAATTGCTCATCAGTGCACTAGTGTTGAGAATTGTTGATATTGAAAAGGATTTCATAGTATGTACCAATGTCTACAAGGAGGGACTCGGTTGAGTCTTAATGTAGGAAGGACATGTTATGTGCTATGAGTCTAGGAAATTGAATAAACATGAGGATAATTATGTGACGCATGACCTAAAATTGGTTTCTATCATTCATGCTCCAAAAATGTGGAGGCACGACCTCCTCGGTCAAAATTTCATGTTCATGTCAGATCATAATGGGCCCAAATACCTGTTTGGATAGCAGAAGTTGAATTATAAGCAAGCGAGATGGCTGGCCATGCTCATTGAATTTAAATTCGAGATTAAGAACATAAAGGGAAAGGAAAACAAAGTTGTTGATGCCTTGAGCCGAAGGATCCAAGTGAATCACTTGGAAATTGTAAGCTCATGTGTGACAAATCTGGATGAAAAGATAAAAAGCGCTAGACAATAGGATGGAGCATACCAGTAAGTAAAGGAGAGACTTTGACAAGGCGGTGAGGATGGAGAATACCACTTCACTGAGGACGGAGTAGTTTGATTTAAAGGTAGAATCTATGTGCCAAACAATGAAGAAATAAAAGGTTGATAATGAGAGAATTCCATGCTAAGCCCTACTTAAGACACCCAAGGTATCAAAATACCCTTACAGCCATCAGATGATGCTACTACTGGCCAAATCTGAAGAAAGGAGTAGTAGAGTTCGTGGCAAAATGCATAGAAGGCCAACAAGTGAAGGAAGAATGAAGTCATATGGATGGATTATTACAACCTATCCCTATTCTGGAATGGAAGTGGTAGGTAATATCTATGGATTTCATTACGAGATTGCCCAAAAAAGCGAAGAAAAATAACACAATCATGGTAGTGGTGGACAATCTTAGCAAGGTATCTCATTTCATGGTGATCAAATTGACCCCTTCTGCTAGTGAAATAGCCCAATTTTTCATAAGAGAGATCGTGAAGCTGCATGGAATTCCCAAAAGGATCATGTTCGACAAAGATGCCAAATTTACTTCCAGGTTTTGGAAGAACTATTTACGAGCTTGGGAACAAAATTAGCATTCAATACCACCTATCATCCATAGACAAATGGGAAAAAAGAGAGTACAAACCGAATCCTCGAGGACATGTTGAGGATGTATGTGATGCATCAACCCATGAAACGGGAAGAGTATCTTCCACTTGTGGAATTTCCATATGACAATGGACACCAAGAATCCATAAGGATGAGCCGCTTTGAAGCATTATATGGCATAAAATGCAATACTCCTATTATTTGGGGTGACTCAATTAATAGAGTTCATATAGGACTTGATTTGCTGAGAGATATGGAACAACAAGTTTAGATCATAAGGAAAAATATAAAATTTGCACAGGATAAACAAAATAGCTATGTAGATAAGCATAGGATTCACAAGGAGTTCAAAGTCAGAGAACACATTTGTTTGAGGTTTAAACCCAAAAAGAGTTCCCAAAGGGTGGGGGCACATGACAAGTCGACACCACGATACTATGGGCTATTTGAAGTACTTGAAAGGATATGACCAATAACATATAGATTGGCCTTACCTCCATTAGTTAGAATTCATTATGATTTTCATGTTTCTTTACTTAAAACGTATGTATAGGATTTTAATCACGTGATTGATTGGTTTGTGCTATAGGTGGAACCAAACGAAGAGTTCCAACAATAACCAAAGTGCCTTCTAGACCGAAGGAGTCTCATGCTTTGGAACTGAGCTATAGAGAAATTCAAGGCACAGTGGAAGCACTTTGGGCTAGACGAGGCCATGTGGGAAATGGTTGATGCCATGAAAGCTAGCTGTCCTTTCTTGTTTGATGGTTAAAACAAGTATGTATAATTGTAAATATTGTATAGAGTTGTGTGTATAAAGCTCCATAAAACAATGTGTTGCATTTTTATCTTATGTGGTATATGAAAATTGAACACCGAGGACGATGTTCCCTCAAGGGGTAGGGGACTGTAACAACCCCACCCAAAGTTCTCATGAAAATAACATTTGTAGATACATTGTAAATATTTCACAACATTTGAAATCAAGTAAAAAGGGATTGAGTCATGGGACACAGATTCCAGAGCTAGGAAGGGGGTCACTTGCTTGGGATGTTACAGTTCCTTGTGCAACGAGGAAACTTGAAAATGGAGGACAAACATTGCAAGTTGGATGGTGCATGAATTGATAAAAATATCTCTTGAAAATCAAATGAACTACAACAGGAGGTATGCAGTCCCACGCTGCTTGGGAAGCAACCATAAGAAAAATTAGAGGAACTTGAAGGCGGAACGATGCGCTACAGGATAGGACAGGACGTAACAGTGATGGTGGTCGAGGAAGAGACTGAGAAAAGGTTGGACACGAGAGAAGAAGGGGATTAAAAAAGAAAGAAAAAAAGAGGAGAACTGGAGAGACAGACACAGAGAGGACTGGGGAAAAGTGAGATTCAGCAGGAGCTCTCTGTTGGCAATGTTGAAGAGAAGAGAAGAGAAGGTGATTGGCTCTTGATCCATGGAAGCTGTTGGTTAAGATGCTAGTCTATGGAGCCCTATAATAGCTTGGGGTCTCTAAAGGTTGTGGGTTGAGCTAGAATCCCCAAAGCCTTGTAACATATTAGGTCCTTGGAGGTTGTGGGTTGAGACAAAGGTCTCTGGAGCCCTGTAACAGCTTGGGTACCTAGATTTTGTGGGTTGTGATGGAATCTCTAGAGCCATGTAACATCTTGGGTCCCCTGGAGGTTATGGGTTGAGATAGTAGGATTTGGAGCCCTATAACAACTTGAGTAGAGGACATCTTGAAGCAAAAGTTGAGGTAGACCAATATGAAGACTGATGGTTACCACCCTCATGGCAGAGTGGATTCTGGGACACCTTAGGAAGGGGATGAATCACTGTGTGTGCAGCTAGGGATGAGGTTGGGCACCTCTGGACTCCAAGTGTCATCCAACTAGGAAGCTGCTAGTTGGTGGGATTTAAGAAGGAAGTCCTCTGGAGTCCTGGAATCAATGAAAAATTGGTGCATTAGTTCGTGAAGCAAGCAACCCCCCCAGACTCTGGAATCTGGTTCGGGGGTTAAAACTGCAAGTAAGTGTGGTTGCAACTATCTACAATTGCATGGAGAGTACTCGTCTTAGACTCAGTTTCCATGCATGTTCCAAGATAAGTAACTGTGTGTACTACCTAACTTTTGATGAATGATGTTACTGTGTTGTGGATAATGGTTTGAATGTAAAGACTACATTGTGATGATGAAGCTTACATATGTGCTACATTCCTTATGGAATACATTAGCGTGATTTGTATACATATATGAATATGTGCTTAAATATGTCTAACAACTACTAATGGTAGACATGGAACATTTAGCACGTGAAAATCATAATAAGTCACATGTTAATTAAGACCATGTCATAATGTAGTACTGAATCTATATTTACAAATATGCTTAGCTGTGTCAGAACCATGAGAGCTTATATTTACACATGAATAATGGTGGGCTCTGAGACCCATTTTATTAATATAATATTACATAGAAGACCCTCTGCATAGTGGGGTCGTACTCGCTTGAGAGTTATTCATGGTCATGTCACAATTTACTATGTTGCTCAATGAGCATAACTTAAGGGTCAAAGGGAGTTTTTCCTCAGTATCAGTTGAGGCACCAACTTTACTTGAATTTCCTTTAGCCTTGCATTTTGAGCAGGCTGGATAGTTTGTGTTGGTGTCATTAGGTGGTTGTTGAGGCACCTGAAGGCCCTACGTATCGACATGGAGTTGTTTACAGGCCTAACCCAAGGTCTAGCACCGTCTGCTTGTGGTAGGAGAGGTGGATACCTCCCTGAAGTCTACGACAAGTCAATGGTAGGTAATCCGTGCAAGATCACCTATGATTTCCATGGTGGCATTCCCTCCCTGTGGGAAGGGAAGTCTTGTGGGCAAGGAACTCACTGGAGATTTTTTCACTCAAGCTCGAGAGGGATAGCATCGTAAATCATCCTAGACAATCAAGGGTACTACAATGAACCCAAAAAACATATATGGAGGTCTATCAGAGTCCTAAGAAAGATATATAGCTAGAAAAGCTAGTTCGAGGAAGTCTATGTGGTGGCAGAGCTTTTAGCTAGGAGGGATATCAAGCTCTCCGTCTAAGGAACTGTGTGATGCAAAGTTAGAAGCCTTCAACTGAGTCATGGTGGGAATGAGAAGGAAATCCTTGTTGTGACCCAGAGGAAGGAGGTGATGAACTTATAGGTGAATTTGGGGTAACCTTATCCTAAGAATGGTCAAAACCCTAGTCAAAGGAGATCTCTGATTGGTGGAGCTAGATTTCCTTCACAAGATTGGTCAAAATGACAGGGTAGAAGGCCATAGAGTTGGAATCCAGGAAATTATTTAAATACCAAGGACTTAGTGCGTAAGAGGGCACTGGGGTTCTATTGAGAGATAGTGACAAATATTTCTCTATTACCCGAACTGTCAGGCAAGGGAAGACTACCGTAAGGGGCCACCCCCAAAGCCCAGAAGGTCGAAACCCCGAGGAGGATGATCAAATGACTCCTTATAAGGTTATGGGTTTGAAGGTCCTGTTCAATAAGGGGGGGCCAATACGAGTCTAGTCACTGAAGGATTCTTCCTTCCCAGTAACTAGACACGTGGAGATAATGTCAGCACAATTCCTTGAAGGACATGTGGCTAGTAGTTGGGAGTCTTGGAAGCCTTAGTGAACGACCTACGGGCGACATGTGGACCTCTCTTAGGTTGGAATGTGGCAGGATGACATCAGTATAATGACACTCGGGCAATGGTCATACCTCGGAGGTCAGAATCCTATAAAGGCAGAATGTCTTGGAGAGATTCTAGACACCAGGATCTGTCAGTCGACAACATAGGTGTAACAAAAAAATATTTGTTCCTTAGGGTCATTACCCAAAAGTAATTGAATGGAGGTGTCAGTGTTGTGGGGCCGCAAGGACCTACAAAGGATAGCGTGAGGAGGATGACGCAACCGTTAGTGGGAGAGTTGCCACAACTGTCAGCCGATAGGTTGAGTTCCCGGGGAAGCTCGACTCGTAAATGAGGTACACCCTAAGGGTCCCAGAGACGTGACACTTCAGTCAGGCGAATTGATTCACAGTGGAAGCTTCATGCTAGAAGGCAAGGCATTGAGAGTGTCCCAGTGCTGCACCTAATAGCAATAATAAAAAACAAACAAACAAACAAAACTCGAAGGAAAGGAAACACGCATAAAAATCTTGACCCCATTTCTCCAATGTCAATTCGGGGGGTCGGGTATGTGACACTCTCCACCTCCCATGTGACTCTTGACCTACCTCATGACTCTAAAGCTTCTATGATGATTTTTCAGTTTTTTAAATGACCTTTGAGTTTTTATATGACCTTGGAACTCAATAGTGACTCTTCATATTCCATGAGGGACCCTTGGTCTTCCACATATTTACATTTTCTCGCTGTGGGAAATTACACATTTACATTCCACAAATGATGTGGTAAAATACTATGACACATGCGAATCTGAGATGCCACTTGAAAATGATGGCATGGAACTTCATGATGATTTGACATTTAAGCTACTCCTTTTGATGCTTTCTTTTCATTTTCATGATGGATCTTGCATGTGTTACATATTAATCCTCCAAGGGGATGATTGATATGGAGTCTTCATGTGATCTAGATATTCGATCTTCGGTGGTAAACTAGTGTCCCTTCGTCTTCTTTCTTGATGATTTCTTCATGGTTCCAACTTCACAAGTGTCTTCTCATATGATCTCCTTCTCTTCATCTCTGAGAATCATCTTGTCATGTTAAGATGTAGTAACTGCAAGTGGAATCCACTCATGACAAGATGACATCAGTATAGAAATGAGTGATTGAGCTAGGACTGGGAATTGGATAGGGAGAAATACTTAGGGATTTCATAGTGTGCAGTTTCAGGGGCGAAGAGTGATGGACTAAAGCTTGGCACTGCACAATCCGCAGCTCTGGAGGCTTGGGAAAGATGAATGAATAGTTGAGGAGCTTAGTGAGGCAGTCTTGAGCCTTGAAGTTTCTCAATGTGCAGTACAACAAAGAGAGGCCTAGGGATTGCACAATTGCACAACTCATGGAGGCAGAGAGACAACTCGAGGCTTTCCACTGTGCAATGCATAGAAGGATATTGACTGGAAGGGTAAACTGTGCAGTTGTGGAGGTCAAGAGGGCAAGGTAGAGAAATGAGATTGTGTAATACGCAATACTTGGAGGTAGGAACTATGCATTGACAAGTTCTAAGAGGAAATGGATTAGCTTGAGGGTTGACATTGCACAATGCACAGTTCTAGGAGTCTGAGTGAGGTCACGTTGATCGGGCAGGAAATTTCTAGAATTAAACTAAGTGTGTGATCAGTGAGACCAGAATTGAACTTATGAATGATCACACACACTCAAAATAATTGGCAAAAAAACATTGAACACTCAGTACAGAAGAGCAACATGATCCCCTCAATGTGATTACGATACAACAACCTCCTCCAAGTGTGACACTTACAATGTACTTTTCGGTTAGAGTGATGACACTAGTGCAACAATGCATGAAACTTTTTGAATGAGCCTAATAAATGTCTATATGATATATAGGATACATTACCAAAGTTGCCTCCTGAAATGAATGATGACTCTCCTTTTACATCGTGCGACACTTTCCATGCTCGGGAGACGGTACTTGCGACAACAAGAGAAAAGTGCAAACGACACTTGCAAATGAGAACGACATTGAAGCAAAACATGTTTGAGCAAAGATAACATGAAAACGACACTTGTGAAAGTGAAAACAAGAAAAAATGACAGTCATAAACATGGAAGCGACACTTGCAAAAGGAAAGGTGCACAGAAACAGCAGTTGGAGAAACTCATAGAAATAGAAGTATAATCACAACCAAAAGGGAGAGACCGTCAATGAATGTGCACATTGACTGTTGACATAGTTTGAACATTGCACAAACACTGTCGTGATAAACTGTGTTATGCATGTTGAAGCTTGCATTAAATAATGTGCTCGTCAACTTATTACAAACTGAACATGTGTGAGCAAGTGACTTCAACACTTAGAAATCGAGAAGAATACTTAAATACTTAGCGTAACATTAATCGATCATGAAGCGACTATGGAGTGACAGATCGTTAGATCCTTAGTTGGCCTTAAAATTCACTTGTAGGAAAAATTTTGGAGGGTGTTGATCGCAGTGTTAACACTTGGCGACACACTGGTAGAACTCCAACTTCTCTATTCAGGTTTTATCCTTAAGTGAAAGGTCTCAGTATTTTAGGAAGTATTAATTCATTACATGGATTAGCTTGGATCCCCTATTTGACCTGATTATGGATATAGTCTCTTTTATTCTTTGCTCAACTTTACACATTGACAAAGCTTGCCAAATCACAATTGTTTCGATTCAGGAGAAGGGTAGTATAGAATTGTGAGTTTAAGATAACCATAGTCTCAATTTTCATGTCTCGTGTTACTTCGTTGTATTAGGCCTGAACAATACCTCAATAGAGTCACTACAAGAACACAAGCATTGTTTCACTACTAGCGAGCCTGAACACTACCCTGATAAAGTTGCTTCACCTCTCTGCGCAAGAATCCTTTCTCCTCTTTTGCCCTTTATTTATAATACTGTGCTTAGGCACTTATTTATTTTACTAGGGGGAAAAGGGATCCTGACTTATTGAGAACATAAGAGGTTGTTCATTTAGAGAAGTTTATATATACCTCTAATGTTGGTTTGCTCGTTATTGATTTTCCCCTTTCCTTGCTTCTACCCAATTGGATCGACAAGAAGAACACCATTTAATTACAATATCGAGTCAATGAATGGATATACTAGAATAGATATGAGCTTTATTGTATGACCAAATTCTTCTCGTTTGAATGGATCGTATTTTCCATTCAAACATCATTAACTTTAAGGATATATAAACCCAAGATAAAGAGCAAGATAAAATATAAGACAAGCATTGTTCGTCATCACAATTTCCCTTTTCAAGTTTTGTCACATTGTCTTTTGAGCCAAGTGAGAGCATTTTCATGTAGAGTCGAAAGAAATACAAGACATAATAAAAAGACAAAAGCAAAAGCAGAGCAAAAGTAAACCTTAACTAAAAAACAACAAGGGAGACAAACAAAACAAACACACCAAATGCAAGGACTAGTGCAGGGTGAAATTCAAGGTCATGAAATGTGACTAGAGAACTAAAATGTACCTAAACTTACTCCTAACCTAACAAGCTAGAAGATTTGAGCTAAGTGTAATGGAATTTGTAGTGTAGCCACTGTAATCTCTCTCGACCTGCAATCATAAGGATACAAGAAATTAAAAGCAATATAAAACATTGTACAAGAGTAAATAAAACAATTTGAAAGGCTTGCACAATGAATGGAAGGTCTTGCTTATTAATAGAAAGATGTGTCATACTAACTAGATTTAACTGATTTTGAGCTTTACCTTGTTGCTAGAAAAGAAGATCATACAAACCTTTAAGGATGATTGTGGAAGTACTTCATGTTTTCAGTTTTATAAAACATCAAGAAATATAGAAACTTGTTATTTGTAACGGAGCTTGCCAGGTAAGACTGCTTTAACCATTCAATGAATGGATCATGATATCCAGAACAACAGACTTGTAAACCCTAATTCTCATGAGAAAATGATTATTCAATTAACACATTGAAATCACAAAGAGAATCTTTTGAGGGGAATTTGATATGATCTTGTTCAGAAACCTTGTCAAGATCGTGAGAACCTGACATAAGCATCAGCTCATGCTGAATATAACAAACCTAGTAAAAATTCAAAGTAAATAAAAGTTAATAAAGACAAAATAATAACTACGGTTATGGAACACTTATTCCAAGTTGAATGTTGGGAAAAACATCTTAGTGTGGGTGTTCATTTGGTTTATTATGGCTAAGGAAATTGGCAAAGGCAATGGAAAATGATTTGAAAAGGCAAGAGGCATTAATTGACATTTTATTTATGAAAATAATAGAAATTAGGAGAAAAGGAAGCTGAAAGTTCATACGTTCCATGTGGGGTGGAAAATGAAGGAAAATAATGGAAAATGAAGAAAATAGAGGCCTAATTAATAAAAAGGCTTTTGAGGATCAGTTTGCAACTTTTGTCAATTTAGTTTTGGAGCTCTCTCTTTATTCTATTTCTTTCAAATTCTTGGACACTTAGAGTTTTCTTGGAGCACTTCAACATTGGATTAAGAAAAGAAAAGAAGGAAAGAGGAAGAAAAAAATCAATCAAGGAAGAGTAGGATCAAGCAACTACAGTGGAACTATTTGTAGGTATCGAGTTGCATGTATGATTTCCTTGCTAGTTTTGGCATGCATGGTTATGCATGTGTGTTCTTGGTTCTCTTGTTGTCACGGGTAAGGTTTTTCTAGGTGTGATTGTGTTTTTCATCCTAACCTTTTCATTTTTGGATACCCATGGTGTGATGGGGTTCTCATGTTTTGGTTGAGCTGGATTGCCGGATGGATTCAAACCTGAGTGAAGTGGTATTTGAAAGAAATAACACATGACCTAGTGATCTGTGAATCAAACTATGGATTGCGGTAAAGCCTTGACCTAGTGACCTTTGAACTAGACTACGGGTTCTAGTAAATCCAGATTTTGTGTTACCTTGGTGGGCCTAGAAATCCTAGACCGGTAAATGGTAGAATATATGGTAAATCCTAGAGGTGGGTGCCCTCGACTAGGCCTAGGAATCATTGGTCGGTGAATGAGAGGATATACGGTAAATCTTGGAAGGTGGAGTCTTGATTAGGCCTAGGGATCCTCGATAGTGGTATGGCGGGATGTACAATAATGCCTAGAGACTAGGAGATAGGAAAATTCCTCACGGTGTAGGTGGAGAAGTCCGCTGGCTTCCATGCTTGTTTTGGGCCTAGTGATCCATGGGAGATTGAGGTAAAGTCTGGTTCTATTGATGAGGGTGAGGTGGTTTAGCCTCGAGAAGCCTTGGTTTATTTCTGGTTATGAGTCCCACATTCATGCTTGGAATATGGCATGGGGGTGATTGGCTGAAAGAAAGATTTGGTTCAGACAATCAATGGTCGGATGATACATGGAAGTCCCGAACCTAGTTGACTTATGCATTCATTAATAAGAGTTCCTTCACCTTGGTATTTCATATAACAATGTAAACTTTGAAACGGGAACTGATACTGTTACCCGTTTCGTAGAGATAGCAAAAGAGTGACCGGATTTTGAAAAGAGGAGATGCAGAACACATATTTTTTTTACAACATAGTTTTTGGCACTTTAACTTTTTTTATGTACATTACATTTTAGAATGTTAGTAATATGCATGCTGATTTAAAGCAATGGGGATTCTACATCAGACCCTTTTTTTAAAAGACCTATTTTTTGACTTTAAATTTTTTATGTCAAATTTTTTATTTTATATATATATATATATATATATGACAAAAAAATCATAAAATGTGTGTAAT
>APFE030616732.1:33514-101013 GCA_000404065.3 Pinus taeda | reverse complement strand
TTTAAAACTTTTTTTTTGTGTGTGTTTTTTCGTTGTTTTTATTTTTAGTTTTATGTTTTCATTATTTTTTTGAAATTTTAATGTTTTTCGGAGTCATAACAAAATTTTTTACACCATTATTTCAAAATGTTGAAAATTTACCCAAAAAAAAGTGTTATTTCAATATCAACACTTTTCATTTTGAATGTGTTTTTTGCACAATTTTTGCACATAAAAATTCAGTTTTACTGGCATTTTTTTTAAATGTTGGAAATTGACCCTAAAAAAAAAATCCATCGTTCCATTATTAGCACTTTTCATTTTCAGGTTGTTTTTTGCACAAAAAATTCGTTCACTGCCATTTTTAAAACATTTTCAAAATTGACTCTTAAAAAAAACCATCATTTTAGTATACACACTTTTCGTTTTTCATGTTTTTTCAGGGTTTTTTTGGGTAGAGTTCTCATTTTGATTTTATAGTTCCTGTTTCAAAGTTTACATTGTTATATGTAAATGTACTTGTTTATATGTGGATTTTATAGCAATTGTTTCCTTGTTATTTTTGTTGTTTATATGCTTGTTATGAGTATGTTTTATGACAAAGATGATGTATGGATTTCATCATGTTTTTATTTGTAAATGAAGGAATACTGATCATATGATCTAATAGATGATAATGTAGCGAATGTGATAAGGCATCAATGCTTCTTAGTGATTCTCAGATAAGTATGAGACCTTTATGCTTAGATCTATTTTTATGACCTGTAGAGTGCATATTTGTGACATGTTTGATGAAATGTCTGTCATGGCTAGAATGAGTCAAGTCATTAATAAAATGTTTGCATTAGTACCTTTGTTTCTATGTTATTTATCCTTTTTGGAAGTTTCATGGAGTTCTGGGCAGTGGCCTGAGTCCTGGTCTTGAAAAGTGGCACATAATCCGACGTTGCTAGTACATAATTGCTTGAAAAAGATCCTAGTCACATGAATTCCCTTGTTGTGGGAGTGACTGAAGGGTCACAATCGCATGAATGTCCATGTCATTGGAGCTACTGAAGCTCTAGGCTAATAAAATGTCAAGTTACCTCAGGGGTTGGTCACCTAGAAGGGTTTCTTGGCTCCTGAAGGTTTTGTAGCATGTGTAGAAGATCAGATTGGTTGTGTTTTGTCAGTTCCACTTCCTTAACTGTACATGGGGATTTGAATAAGATCATAGTATCCTCTCATCACATGTTTACCCCAGCGGACAGGTTAACTTGGGTAAATGTGGGAGGAGGGTGTTACACTGAAGTGCCTCAAGTATTGGACAAGCATAAAAATCGTGAAGCGATAAATGATGAAGATTATTGGGTTTAGCAAAATTAATCAATATAAAACAACTATCATCAAGTACGCTGATGAGACAATGATTAATTGATAGATAGTTGTTAGAACCAGTATCATGATCATATTGGTGACTATAAGATCCTTGATTCTTCATTGATTCCCTTTACATTTGATTAGACATCATTCCAACAATATGAAAGCTAAGGATATTAAAGACAATTGCTAATATTACAAGTTTGGGAAGCAAATAAGGAACTCAGTCTCGTGAAAGATTGGAAGCAAGGGTTAAATCAAACTAGGTATTTATATCAACACAAGGGTTTTGATTCACCGAATGACTCAAGCATTTTCTATCATTCAAGAATAGAGATTGTACCTAAAATATGATTATCTTCATAACATAAACAAGAGGGGTAGGAAAGTAATCGATCTCGAAAGTTCTTGATAGGGAGGAATATTCCAACTCAAAATGACCTTTATCTTGACAATCATAATAGTAGGCTTTCAAGCTGTGTGTATCTATATAAGATATGCTCCCCAATCCCGAGTGTGATGAAACGGATTCACATGATGCATAATTAGCCAAACAAGAATATTCTATTTGATGAAAAACTCTATTGTGAGGGTTTAGGGGATTAGCTTGAAAATATTGAAAGTACTTCAAGAATGAGCTCACTTCCAATGGATGAATGTTGAGGAAATAGTTATGCGTGAAAATATGGATCCAACTTAGTTCAGAGATCTCAATAATATTGTGATAACCTAAACAGGGGCTAAAGTGCCTCGACTTCTTGACCAATATTTGAACTTTCTAATGGTGAATCATTGAATTAGGTTGGGTTAGAAAAATCAGCAGGTAAATATGAAGTTTGAACCAATATCATCAGATGTATCAACGAAAAAACTATTAATGCCACTAGTTTGATCAAAATTAA
This sequence comes from Pinus taeda, assembly GCA_000404065.3. Taxonomy (NCBI): domain Eukaryota; kingdom Viridiplantae; phylum Streptophyta; class Pinopsida; order Pinales; family Pinaceae; genus Pinus; species Pinus taeda. The sequence goes on along the minus strand of APFE030616732.1, from coordinate 98,773 downwards.
GATTAAACATATCATATTCTTGACAAATAGAGCATTGAGGTACATCAGTTAGAAAACTCCCTTGATCGTTCAGATTTGTAACATCTTCCTCTTGACTTATAAAATATTTACTTTTGAACATATCATGAATTTTAGATTTAAGATTTTCATCCTCTAATGGTACAATCACACCATCATGTACCAAATTTCAACCATGACCATCCAGATAAAAATATAAAGAATTTAGAGAGATTGTTGGTATAACGAACGTATCACACATATCTGGGTACACCAAGTAGTGTGTTATATGTGAAGGAGGATGTAAAGAGTTAGGCGGAGTAACACCAGTTGTAACTAAATCAGATTGATCATGCATGTTACACCCCATGAGATTATTTTCATCATCATCATGATCGAAGACATGCATACCAATGTAAAGTTCGGATTGATCTTGCATTTCTTCAACAGGGTATATTGAAGATTGAAAACCCTGAAAACTTATTTCTTCAAATTTGATATTTGGATATGCATGACTTGAAGAAATTTCTGTTGGAAATACTGAGAGGGATGTGAATCAGTATTTCACTTACAATTATTTATCTTCTTATTTAAAACACTTAGAGCATTAGAAACCAATTTCACATCAAGGACAACACAAAAATTTGGCTTAAAAAAGCATTGTATTATGTACAATGTACATACAACAATTTATCCGACGAATATTGAAGGAAGTGAAATACTCCCAAGGGATTTTCCAAAAATATAGAAGGAAGTAAACACTCCTTGAAGGTTGAGCTCTTGTACCAAGAATAATGGTCCAGTTACAATAGGTTGTACTCAAATTGCTCCCACTACCACTGTTGCTACTACACTGCCACTGTCACATTCATTTCAACTGCTTCCACTTTTACCTCGTCTTTGATTGTTGCCAGACTCAAACTATCCATAAATATTGTTTCCTACCACTGCTATCATTCTTTGTCACTACTGCCACTAACTGTTGCTGCCACCTCTATCACTGATTTCTAATACACTGCTACTACACCTTTTGCCACTGCTCCAATTGTTGCAACTAACTGTGGCATTGTTGCTGCTACTACATTGTTACCCCTTACCACCACTTCACACTGTCCACTGCTAAAGGTAAATTCATGTCAGAATTATGCCCAATAATATCACTGCCAAATCACATCATGGTCGTTGTCTTACAAAGATACTGTCTCATTTTAGAAGATCATTTTCATCTTGTATAAGTTCATGGAAGATCACTTCCATATGTATGCAAAATTATGTCATGATGAAAATAAACATCAACTATGCCATCATGTGTCTTTATTATCAAGATAATAGGGTCAAAACATCATTCACTTCAATGCCAATCATGTATCATGGAAATATATCATAATAAATTCACTATCATATATGCATGTCATATAAAGATTAGAGTTGTTTCCATACATTAAAGGGGTTATTTCCATCAACAAGATTGTTATCAACCCATTATCATATCCAGGTCATCTTATGCTAAGGTTTGTTGGTTATATCCATCAACACCATACTTCCATATGGAATACAATGTTGCTACAAAATCAATGGTTTATCAAGCACAATGAGTTTTCACCATCATCAAATTTACTATCATCAAAGAATATTTTCATTCATTTTGTCATCAAGAAATACATCATTAGTTTTCACTTAACTTCGTCACTGTTTAAGGTTGTAATTGATGTTCACAAGAGACCAATGTCAAATGTCACAAGGTACCTATTAGTGTTTCCATAAAAGTATAACAATTTTATAGGTATAAGAATTATGATCAAATATCATTGTCAGGTAAATCTCCAAGAAACTATCACAACCAAGAGTGTGTTGTCAAGGTTCTGCTTGAGATTGAATATGTATGCAAATAACCACTAGACCTTAGAATTTAGCAATTAAATTTGTGCATATGAAGCTTGGGTTGCAGCATAAGACTGTGGATATGATTCAACTATCAAGTAATTTTTCACCTGAGCATTTCTCTTCTCTCAAATCGTAGTTCTTCATGATAGATTAGAGCGCTAGAAGATAGTTTGTCCTTTACAATCCTAAGGGAATCATCCTATGTATGTTTAAAGTCATACTCAATTTTTTCATTATTATTTCCATCAGGTTACTCAACCTTTGATTCAATAGATCAGATTAAAACAATAACAATCCCACAAGGAACGTGCATGAAAAAAATCTTGTCTCGTAAGTGCGCCTTGAATAGAACAATACACTGGTTGCACTCACATTTCCATGAGCAACCTATACAACCAATACGATATAGGCTAATCTCATTTGTTAGCATGCTATGTTAGATTAGAATGCCCTTTCTTATACCTTAACGCCTGGACCGAACACATCCTTCTTGACAGGTGACACTACAAAATTTTAATTCGTAGCTTACTTCTTCATGAGTGTCTTCAAGGAACTAGCCAATCCATACAATCAAGGTGCAATGAGTATTTTTTAGGACTGGGCTCGAAGCAAAATTAGAGAAATTAGATTCCCATGAAATGGAGAGCGAACAAATGAACATATCAGCTTAAGTTTTTAGTAGAAGGTTTTGTAATGATAGTATCAAATCCCACAGTGCCTATTCCATCAACGAAGTTACTCCAAACACCCAGATTCTAGTGAAACTATTTCATATTCATGTTAGCCGCATCACAAAAATTTCACTCCTTTATAACATCAAAACAAGGTTTTTTTTTAAGACCACCTGCAAGTAATTAAGCAACCTAATGATGCCAAAAACCCACAGAGAATTATCTCTCCAGCAAAATCATCCAAGAGGAGTTCCAACGAGACTCGGTAATAAAGAAAAATGCCCTTGGAAAATGGCCAGAGTGAAAAATAATGAAAGGCACCTAGAATGAGACTATAAGTCTAACGAAACCATTCTTCTCTACCACAAAGAATGCATCTGCAAATAAAACAGTGAAACCCAGATCCAAGAAAATAATAGAAATACCCCAACCTTTTTTGTCCTTCTACCATTATGCCAGTCGTAGAGGAAATTCTATAAAGAACATTCAACTCATCTCTTCACTTGATGAAGAGAGTTCGACCCTTTTTATAGCAATGGAACGATATTGAAATTCGTCTTTTAGGACCAAAACGAAACTGAGTTTGGAGGAGAAAATTGAATTTGGAAATGGGGCCAAAGTATAATGAGGCCGACATGCTAAGTTGGATGATGATTTAATTTAATTGTGGGGTTGTGATATTTGGTATCGTTGATTTAACTTTACTCTTCAACCATATATTCTTTAAATCAACTTTATTATTATTTTATTATTATTATTATTTTTAACAATTCAACCTTTTTTTTGTTCCTTATTTATTTATTGTGTGTCCCACATCAACAATGATGTCACATCAACTGCCCTTGGGGTTTTGGACCCTAAATTAGACCTTCAACTTTGAGTGAGAATTTCTCACAAGATGGGAAAGCCCTTTGTTATTGATGTCAACACACCTAGCAAGACAAGGTAATTTGCATCTTGCATCTCTCTCTCTTCCTTGATTCCTCCAAGTTTCTCTCCCACTTTGACATCAATGGAAAAGGTTGACTAGTGCACCTAATTGATATGGCTCACCTTGAAAACACGCTCTTTGTATCATCTTTGTAAGCTCCCTCTAACGTAATGCTTCATCGTCTAAGCTCCCCCTAACAATCTTCCTGATTTTGTGGACCTGTGATCTCACTCCCCCTCACAAACTCCCCCTATCAACAAGCTTCCTGCTGCATCAGATCTTGTGCTGATGATCCCCCTAAACAATATGATTCTCCTACAAACTCCCCCATCACTTTGCATCTACCAATCGATGTGAAAGATCATGGAGAAACTTGTTTTCTTTTCTAGACCCTGGTGGGTTTGTCTTCCTGTCTAGTGAATGACCTTTCTTACTAAATTTGTGGGTTCCACGTCAAACCACTTATCAAATTGCATGAAAAAAGGCTAATGTTGTGACATATATAACATTCAACATTCCTTCCTACCTAGTTCTTCAGGGTCCACGTCAAACAAATTTTTCAATCTCAATAAAAGTGTCCAAGATTATGGCACAAATAACACTCTACATCTAATCTCAATAATGGAGTGAAAGTGTTGTAATTTCTCCTTTCATAGGTGTAAGGGACTCTGTCTTGTATTTCAGAAAATATCCTCCCGAGGCTTTGCTAAAACCCTCTATCAATACTCCTACTATGTCCTCTGTGATCTCAAGCTCTATGTACATAGTCAGAACATGTGAAACAATAGCCATGAAACATTTCTGCATACATGGGAGTATAGAGCGAAGATTTGCTAAAGGTGTCTCATCCTTGAGAACATCTTTGCTGCCCTCCACTCCTGAATTTTTTATGATGAGTTGGTGTCCTGAACGCATCATCCAAATTTGAGGCATTGGTCTTCCATCTTTTGGTGTTGGTTGGTTTGTGAAGGAATTTAACTTTGGGCTTCTCTCCACTCTTGGCATGAGACTTCCCTTGACAAGAATTCTTCTCCTCCTTGACATGTATCTACTCTTCATTTCTAGGATGGGATTTTTCTTCATGTGGTTTTTCTTCATTATTTGGATGAGGCTTCTCTTCATGTGGTTGCTCTTCATATTCTTTTACATGTGGCTACTCTTCATCTTCTTTTACATGTGGCTACTCTTCATCTTCTTTGACATGTAGTTTCTCTTCATCATTGGAATGTGAGGACTCACCAATATCCAAGACGTTTTTGATAAGTGGCGATCTCTGACAATTGATAATGTCTTCCAAGACTCGTGAACGTCTAAGTTTCTATTTCAATTTGTTCACTTCAACTCTCAAGGTGAAAATTTCCCGCTCATGGTTTACACAGTCTTCTTCCATCTACTTTATCTGACCTTTTAAGGCATCCTCAACCCTTTTGGATTCTTCAAGTTCCCTCTTCAAGGAGGTGATCTACTTTTCTTTACTATACTTGTTCCATTTGTTTCGCTTTTCTTTTTCTTTTTCCTTGAGCTGACTTGTCAATGTTCTTTCCCTATCGTTTGCCTCTAACAATTTTCTTTTGAGATCCTCCACTTCCTTCTTAGCCTCATCAAGTTCCTTATCCTTTTCAAATGATTATAGATTATCAATTTGAGCTCGAAGATGGATATTTTCAAGAACAGTAAACTAAATGCTTTCCTCAATATTCTTCTTTTCAGCCTTCAGGTTTTCATGTTCACCGTGAAGGATGCCATATAAGGTTCTAGACCTCTCCCAGTCACGTGTTAGTATTCAAACCTTCTCTTTGAGGGTTTTGACATCTTCATAATCATCATCCATCTTGTCAATAAATACTAAATGTTATGGATCCACCTTCAAGTTATTAAGCTTCCACTGAAGGACTTGCTTTGATACCAATTGTTGGAAATACTCAGAGGGGGGTAAATCAGTGATTCACTTACAATTAGTTATCTTCTTATTTAGGACATTCAGAGAATCATAAACCAATTTCACATCAAGTACAACACACAAGCTTTGGCTTAACAAAGCACTATAATATGTATAATGTACATACAAAAATTTACCAAACGAATCTAGAAGAAAGTGAAATACTCCCAAGGGGTTTTCCAACAATATGGAAGGAAGAAAACACTCCCTAAAGGATGGGATCTCGTACCAGGGATAATGGCCATGTTACAATAGTTTGTACTCAAATCACTCCCACTACCACTACTGCTGCTACACTGCCACTCTCACATTCACTTCAGCTGCTGCCACTTTTACCTATGCTTTGACTGCTACGACTCTGAAACTATCCATCAATAATTCTGGCTACTACTGCTATCATTTTTTTTCACTACTACCACTAACTTTTGTTGCCAACTTTGCTACTAATGTCCACTACATTGTTGCTACAATTGCTACCACTTCTCCAATTATTTCCACTAACTCTACCAATGTTGTTGTTACTACATTGTTACCCCTAGCTGCCACTTTTCATTGTCATTGCTAAAATTAAATTTGTGTCAGAATTCTACCCAATCATATTGCTGAATATTGTAACTAGGTCCGGTCTTCATAATTGTACTTGAGTAAAAATGAAATATATTTGTCAAAAGAAAGCAAAATAAATTTTATTATTAATTAAATTGACTTTTTAACACATGGGTTTCATGCTTGGGTCAATTCTCATTGGTCAATCCTCCATTCTAGGCTTTAGGATTTTTATTTAAGTCAAAGTAAAAATTGTTTTGTCAAAAGACTTCTCCATAAATTCACCTTACAAGGTTGACCTCAAATCAAATCCTCCAAAATTTTGCTTCACAAAAAGGATCAAGTTGGATTATTTTACAATGGGAGACAACTATAAATAAGAGGGTAAAGTTCGCTCAACAGAATAAAGACATAAGTTTGCAAAAATTTCAGAGAATAAGTTTGGAGCATCTGAGAGAGGGAGTTCGGTGATCACAGAGGAAGGAAAGTTGTCACAAAACCAGAGTGTAAAAACCTTTTTTGGTCTATCACCACAGGATCGAAGACTATATTACTACAAACTAAAGCATGCAAAGGTTGAAACATGAATAGACTGTTACAAGACCGAAGTCTGGGCTACCACCACAATATATCTTTGTTATAAAGGAACGATTTATAATGTTTCCACCAAAAAAACGAAGAATCGAGTTATATCCATATTTCCAATATAGGATCAAAGGACTGAAGTATATCTATGTTAATATAGATAAATGAAGGGTTGAATTAATGATTCCACTACAAAATTGAAGTGTAATAGAAGATGAGTTATGATGTCATTGTAGAACTGAAGTGTGACACAAATAAAGGATGATAGAAGCATAATATGGAATGTCACAGGACTAAAACCGAAGGAATTTGCCTCAGGATTGAAGCAAGGTAAGGATGACATAGGAATAAAGTATGAGGAGGCTTCCACATAATTGAAGCACGAGAAGACTGCGTTTTCAAATTGTTACTCACAAAACTTAGAACTAAAGAATAAAAAAGGATGACTTGATGGAGGGAGTCTTTAGTCTAGGTTATAAAGGTCTTGGTCACTTTGTATTGAATATATTGAAGGAAGGAAGAGTTCTTAACTAGGTTTGGATGAGGCCATATAAGGTTTTCATGTTCGTTGTGAAGGGTGCCATATAAGGTTTTGGACCTCTCCTAGTCGTGTGTTAGTATTCAAACCTTCTCTTTGAGGGTTTTGACATATTCATAATCATTAGCCATCTTTTCAATAAATACTAAATGTTATGGATCCGCCTTCAAGTTGTTAAGCTTCCCTTGAAGGACTTTCTCTGATACCAATTGTTGGAAATACCTAGAGGGGGGTGAATCAGTAATTCACTTACAATTAGATATCTTCTTATTTAAAACATTTAGAGAATCATAAACCAATTTCACTTCAAGTACAACACACAAGATTTGGCTTAACAAAGCACTATAATATGTATAATGTACATACAACAATTTACCAAACGAATCTAGAAGAAAGTGCAATACTCCCAAGGGGTTTTCCAACAATATGGAAGGACGAAAACACTCCCTAAAGGATGGGATCTCGTACCAGGGATAATGGCCCTGTTACAATAGTTTGTACTCAAATCACTCCCACTACCACTACTGCTGCTACACTACCACTCTCACATTCACTTCAGGTGCTGCCACTTTTCCCTATGCTTTGACTGCTACCACACTGAAACTATCCATCAATAATTCTGGCTACTACTGCTATCATTCTCTGTCACTACTACTGCTAACTTTTGTTGCCAACTTTGCTACTAATGTCCACTACATTGTTGCTACAATTGCTACCACTTCTCCAATTATTGCCACTAACTCTACCAATGTTGTTGTTACTACATTGTTACCCCTAGTTGCCACTTTTCATTGTCATTGCTAAAAGTAAATTTGTGTCAAAATTCTACCCAATCATATTGTTGAATATTGTAACTAGGTTTGGTCTTCATAATTGTACTTGAGTCAAAATGAAATATATTTGTCAAAAGAAAGCAAAATAAATTTTATTATTAATTAAATTGACTTATTAACACATGGGTTTCATGCTTGGGTCAATTCTCATTGGTCAATCCTCCATTGTAGGCTTTAGGATTTTTATTTAAGTCAAAGTAAAAATTGTTTTGACAAACGGTTCCTCCATGATGTCACCTTGCAAGGTTGACCTCAAATCAAATCCTCCAAAATTTGGCTTCACAGAAAGGATCAGGTTGGATTATTTTACAATGGGAGACAACTATAAATAAGATGGTAAAGTTCGCTCAACAGAATAAAGACACAAGTTTGCAAAAATTTCATAGAATAAGTTTGGAGCATCTGTGAGAGGGAGTTTGGTGATCATGGAGGAAGGAAAGTTGTCACAAAACCAAAGTGTAAAACCTTTTTTGGGCTATCACCATAGGATCAAAAACTATATTATGACAAACCAAGCATGAAAAGCTTGAATCATGAATAGACTATTACAAGACCGAAGTATGGGCTACCACCACAACATATATTTGCTAAAAAGGACCGAGTTATAATGTTTCCACCACAGAAATGAAGAACCGAATTATATCCATATTTCCACCATAGGATCAAAGGAATGAAGTATATATTTGTTAATATAGATAAATGAAGGATTGAATTAATGATGCCATTACAAAATTGAAGTGCAATAGAAGCTGAGTTATGATGTCACTGTAGAACTGAAGTGTGACACAAATAAAGGATGATAGTAGCATAATATGTAATGTCATAGGACCGAAACCAAAGGAAGTTGCCTCAGATTTAAAGCAAGGGAAGGATGACATAGGAATAAAGTATGAGGAGGCTTCCACATAATTGAAGCACGAGAAGGCTGTGTTTTCAAATTGTTACTCATAGAACTTAGAACTGAAGAATAAACAAGGATGACATGATGGAGGGAGTCTTTGGTTTAGGTTATAAATGTCTTGGTCATATCAACTTTGTATTGAATATACTAAAGGAAGGAAGAGTTCTTAGTTGGGTTTTCCCCCACCAAGGTGTTTTTCCCTGGCTGCTTGCCTATATCTCGTGTCCTCTTCTATTTATTGATTGGCATTAGTCTAGATGATAAGAATGAAGATAAATTAAAAGAAGAAAATGAATCATGAAACATCACAAGATAATGTCATAATACAAGAAATCAATTAACTTGCCACCCTATTAGATTTCTCAACATGGTATCAAAGGTATGGTAGAAGAAGATTGAATATCACCTTATGGACAAGAAGGAAAATCGGTTACTCCTTGACCTACATGTTGAAGGAAATTAAAGGAAAACACTAAATCTTGAGGTCTGATATCCTGATTCAAGAAGGGACAGAAAAGGTCTGAAGAAAGTACTAGAATACAATCATTACTACAACTTAGGTTCAATCATCTTAAAACCAATGGAGACATAATCATTGTGATAAAGGATAAAGAATCTATGAACATATCGAAGAAAGAAGGAAGTCATTAAAATATCAAAGAAGCAATATGCATCAATATAAATCCTTTGGAACCTCTAGCAGCTTCTCCATTATTATCACAGAAGGATACAAAGGTAATGATGATAGCAGTAAATATATTGTTCCTCAGAGTATGAAAGAAGTCCTGAAGTCGTCATCCAAATACAAGTAAGTACTAACAACGCTCTTTATAATTATCTAACAATCCGTCTTTAGAAAAGAGAAACAAGATTAAAGGATGATCAAAAGACAAAGGTATGCGAGATTCGTGGTATGTATGGCATGACTACCTTTAGTTATTCTTAGAATTTGTGAAGTTCTCTTTGTAACAAAATATATATACTTTTGTTCCTATCCATAATATCTAGGATATATGACAACTTGTTATGAAAATAAAATTTTAATAATATTTAGATTATGACCCAATAGGGTTTAGTACTCAATATCTCTAGATGGTCATCATACTACTATGCTTGCATATTTCGGTTGTGCTTGAACGTTGCAGGTATAAATCTAGTTGGTTCTTTGGACTCACGAAAGAATCCATAGGTGTATGTTTTTCCGTCTAATTAAAACCCTAGCCTAATTGAAATTGTTATATGTCTAGATTTAATGTTTGATACATTTTTATTGGGTTCACTTGATATATTTTGTTATGATATACTTGTGCATGACTATGAAATCCTAGATTTTTACGTGCTAACCTAATTGTTGATGCTCATTGTTCTAGGGTTTGTAACTAAGCTATAGTAGAAGTCTGATATTCCACAATAAAATATAGGGTTTAAAAAAGGTTAGTCATATTGTTGAAACCTTAGATTGTGCTATGAATGGTTATTTTTTATTAATATCTAAGGCTTAGTATTTAATGGAATCTATGGTTTACATTAAATCCTAGTATAATTAGAGCATATGAAATCTAAAGTTGTTAGATGCATTGTACTTTCTGAAATGCTTCTAGGGTTTGCAATATGTCATAGAAGAGTCTGTTATATCTTTGAAGGAAATATTGAAGCCCTAGATATAAGGAGATCGATACCTTGATTGATTTACTTTAAATGATGTGATCTAGGGTTTATGAGAAGACCTGAACAAGAAATTGAAGTATAAAAGTATGTATGAACCTAACTATGTGTAGGTATTTGATGTCTAAGTTCTAATGCTTCCATTAGTGTATGATTTTGATATAGTTAACTTCATGCTTCTACATGTATTTGGTTGTACTTGCTACCTAAGTTGTGCAGGTACATAATCTTCAAGATGATGAAGATGTTCGTAATTAAAGTTTATTTGATTGGTAAGCATGATAAAGGAAGATCAAGATGATTTTGATAAGCAGGATGGAAGCCATGAAAGATTCTATGATAGAAGGAATTTGATCTCCATAAGTTCAGAGGGAGCCCAGATAAAAGTAAGAAGAAAATCTCCCAAGTTAAGAGGGAGGACATATTATAGTCAAATACCTTGAAGAAGAAGTTGGAGAATGAATATTGAGGTGCCACTAAAATAAGGAAAGAAAGATTTGGTTGCGGCATCTGAAGTAGGAAAGGAAGAGTAATGGTTGATGAAACCTTTTTCAAGATTGGTTTGGGAAGCCTTAAAGTCCTATTGTAATGAATTCTGAGGTAGCATCAAGAAGTCAAAAGACCCCAAAGGCTGTTGTTTAAACATGAGTATTTGAAAAGTTGTTACTGATTGGGGTTGTGACTGTTTAGGTAAATCTCTCAAAGTTTTTGAAAAGCATGCTTGAGGTCAGAGATATTTGATGTGTTGAGGCATTGTGTGTGAAATGCATGGGAGGACATTTGGTTGACATATATATTGATGTCTAGATCCCAAAGAGGGAGGGTGGCATTGGTCATGGAGTTCTGACCTTGGATATGCACATAGATCCTCGTGTTGATGGTTAGCAAGTAAGCTTGGTTGTACCTAGACTTGCTGAAAGCATTAGTCCATCTTAGTCCCACCCGTATAGATTTCCCTGGTCATGAATCTATTCTATGGCATAGAGTGTGCCTAAATTCTTCATAGATAATGTGTTTTGATATATTCCATGTACCTCTATAGATATATGTAAGTATGAATACCTCCCTAGTTAAGAGTGAATGTTGAAGAATGTAACTAGGTTCGATCTTCATAATTGTACTTGATTCAAAATGAAATATATTTGTCAAAAGAAAGAAAAATAAATTTTATTATTAATTAAATTGACTTGTTAAAGCATGGGTTTCATGCTTGGGCCAATTATCATAGGTAAATCCCCCATTGTAGGATTTAGGATTTTTATATAACTCAAAGTCAAATTTGATTTCTCAAAAGACTCCTCCATCAAGTCACCTTGCAAAGTCGGCCTCAAATCAAATCCTCCAAAAGTCTGCTTCACAAAAAGGATCAGGTCTCTACATTTAGGAGGCATAAAGGTCTTTACATTTATACTCAACAGTGCTCTTGATGAATAGATAGGTCTACTAATGTACAAATCTACATGAGCTTAACTAGTCCTAGCCATACCTACTTTCTTGCTTACTCTACTTAGATCACTCATGCAGTATTTTGGTTATAGATCTTAGTTAGAGGAAAGAGATGGGAGTCAGATGTACGCAGATACTTGCCAAACCTTAGAATTTAACAATGAAATTTGTGCATATGAAGCTTGGGTTGCAATGTAAGACTGTGAATATGATTCAACTGTCAATTAACTCTTCACTTGAGCATTCCTCTTCTCTGAAATCATAATTCTTCATGACAAATTAGAGTGCTAGAAGATAGCTTGTCCTTCACAATCCCGAGGGCATCATCCTATGTATGTTTAAAGGAAAACTCAAATTCGTCATTATTATTTCCACTAGTGTACTCAACCTTGGATTCGATATCTTTGATTCAAATATCGAAAATCCCACATTAAACGTGCATGTAAAAACTTGTCTCATATGTGTGCCTTGAATAGAACAATATACAAGTTTAACTCAAATCTCCTCGAGCAACCAATACATCCAATACGATGCACAGGTTAATCACATTTGCCATCATGCTCTGTCATGTTAGAACACCCTTGCTTTTTCCTTAAGTCTGGACCAAACACATCCTTCTTGATATGTGACACTACAAAAATTCCATGCACAATTTACTTCTTCATGAGCATCTTTAAGGAACTAGGCGATTCATACAATCAAAGTGCAACGAGTATTTTTTTAGGACTGGGCTCGAAGAAAAATCAAAGAAATTAGAGTCCCATGAAACAAAGAGCGAACAAATCAACAAATCAACTTCATTTTTATATAGAAGGGTTTTGAAATGATAGTACCAAATCAATAGTACATATTCCATCAATGAAGTTACTCCAAATGCCCAAATTCTAGAAAACCTTTTTCAGATTCATGTTAGCCACATCACAAAAATTTCACTCCTCTTCTTTGTAGGATCGAAACAAGGTTACTTTTCTGAAGACCACCTACAAGAAATAGCAACCCAACAATGCCAAAAACCCATAGAGAATTGTCTCATCAACAAAACCTTTCAAGGGGAGTTCTAGCGAAACCCAGTAATAAAGAAAAATGCCCTTGGAAAATGAACGCAATGCAAAAGAATGAGGGCACCTGAATTGAGATTCTAAGTCCAACAAAACCCTTCTTATCTATCACAGAGAATGCATCTGCAAATAAAACAACAAAACACATATCCAAGAAAATAAAAGAAAGACCCCAACCCTTTATGTACTTTGATCTTTACACTAGTCGTAGAGGAAATTCTACAAAGAAGATTCAACTCATCTCTTCACTTGATGTATAGAGTTTGATCCTTTTAATAGTGATGGAAGAGTATTGAAATTCGTCTTTTGGGCCCAAAATGAAATCGACTTTGGAGGAGAAAATTGAATTTGGAAATGTGGCCAAAGTATAATGAGGCTAACATGCCAAGTTGGAGGATGATTTAATTTAATTGTGGGGTCATGATATTTGGTATCGTTGTGGGGTCAATTTTATTATTATTATTATTTTAAATCATTCAAATTCTTTTTTAACAATTGAAATTCTCTTCTCTTTTCTTTTTCCTTTTTATTTTTTTATTTTTGTGTGTGCGTGCCACATCAACAATGATGTCACATCACGCCAACAATATTTCCACATCGTCATACCTTATTTTAAAACCAAATTAATATTTCCACATCAACTGCCCTTGGGGTTTTGGACCCTAAATTGGACCTTCAACTTTGACTATGTAATTATCACAAGCTGGGAAGGCCCTTGGGACACTCCACGTACCAATGGATTCAATTCAATGAGTAGAATATGATGGCGAGGGTCTATGAGGCAAGCGCATTGATCTGTTGCTCCAAAAATACCAACAAAAGTGAGTTATGTCCATCGTCCAATGAATCAAACCCTAGAGCTAGGGTTTCAACCAACAACCATGATCTAAGAACATAAAATTGCATCATCATTAGTTTTCATCCTGCACCTATTCTTTCTTTGACATCAATGAAAACCTGTTGAACAATTTCAGAATCATTTTGAAATGAAAGAGAATCTCGTGCCATAAATTAATATTACAAACTATGAGAAGTAGATTCTGAATTGATACCGTACAAATCCAAGTGATAGGAAGAAGGAAATAAATCGTTGGATGTACTTAGATATCGATCACCACATGTGTTAATGGAAACAAGGATGTCATGGTGATGGTTGTCTAAAGTCTCAACTTGAATGAAGGATATGGAATCATTTGACAAGTTATCAAGATTGTGAGATCGATGATTAACCAAAAATGAAATATTTTCATCTTAGAAGAGGGAAGAAAGATGAAACATATTTTCACCGTTTCGCTCCTCTACATGTGAAATGAAAATGCCTTGTATATGATCGTTGCTTGAAACAAGAGGTTGAACATCATCAAGAGCTTAAATAAGTAGGTCAAGCGGATCATGAAACACAAAATCATGAGGCATAGATAGTAGAGGTTTAAGGGTATCCCTTGAGGCAACCAAGTTCTCATTTGGATCATATTCAAGATTGACCTTATGTGCACTGATATGATCTTGAAAACCCAAGGGTTGTCTTTCAGTTTAGGCTTTATGTAATTACTAAACCATTCCAAGTTCTCCTCAAAAGGAACTAGATCATGGGAAATGGGGGAAGGTTGAATGGACAGGTCAACAATTCAAATTCCAAATTTTCCAACTTCAATATATTCACTAGGAAACACCCAAATTGATACTGGAAAAAGAGGAGGACAAGGAACAAAAGGAATAGAAAGTCTCTCCTCACAAATTTGGGGTGTCTCTTGATCAACATAAGTTGGAAGAGGGGAATCATCAAAAGGTTCAAATGCAAATGATTTCATGGAGAGAAGAATCGAGCTCTGAAACTTTTCACTGATAAAATTATAATTAAAATATTCTGCACAAAACTCAGAGCAAAGGTGAAGAAACCGATTAAGAAATTCTTTTATAGATTCACCAGATTTCATTATGAGTAGATCAATCCTATCACATACAGCCTTGATGAAGCTCCTTGAGGAATTGATCAAATGAATCAATAGAAGTGGTTGGCAAGGTATTACACCATTTCTTAACTCAACCTTCAAGAGTGAGGGTAAATAATATAAAAACAACATCTTCATCATCAATTTCATGAGACTTATAAAAACCAAGAAAACAATATATATGTTTGGCTATGAATGTACCACCCTTACCATCAAACCTGAATTGAGACAAGTCATCAAAATACTCTGCAAAGATGAAAATTTTACCAGGAGATAGGTTAGAAAAAACTCCAGTATTTTTTTTGGGAAAGAACCATTTGAGATGAGAGATCCAAAACAGACTCAACGGAAACAACTTGTCATCTGGCCCTCCTTTTAGCACCATCTGTTGACAGTGCTCGAAATCCATCAACCAAGGGGGTCTCCCTGATGTGAAATCCCAATTAGACCTCACATGTAGGATGCCCAACTATAAATACGGTCGATTTCCATTGTCCTTAGGGATTTGCCTTGGCTGCCATTATTAACATAAGAGGTTGTACATTCTTTGAAACAAGAAAGTAAGCTGACACTGTGAGACATTCAATTGCAATGTCTATAAGGTACTTTCATGACAAGGAAGAAGAGAGTGAGCCTCTAGAATAAAATTAATAGTATTGTCCTAAAAGAGACACATAAGAGCATAAGAGGATCGTTAGTTAACCTACAAAGTAGTTCACACGAAAATCATGATCATTAAACCAAATACAATACACCTTCAACAAGGTAAGTACCAAAGCCATTGAAATATTTCAATTTCCTTAGTACATATGAACAAAACATATAATACAAAAATCTAAAGAATGGTCTTATGAGATTCACAATACATGCATGAAAATGTGTTGGCTCATCGAGCTTCATATATTAAGTGGAAATGCCAATATATACAAATACAATGTTGCCACACTAGCCCGAATAGTGGAACATTAAGTCACCATTTTCTCCTCCAAAGAAATATCTTCTCTCCTATGCCAATGCTAGAGAAGCCAAGGTGGGAAGTTCAAGTCCCAAAATTCCCTTTGCTTGAGTTATGAGGGTGTATATGTAAAAAACTAGGTGACTATCCACCTCCCATGTTACTCTTAACCTCCCTCATGACTCTAGAGATCCTATGATGACTTTTCAAATTCTTACATGACCTTTGAGTTTCTATATGACTTTAGAACTCAATAGTGACTCTCCATATTCCATGTGGGGCCCTTGGTCTTCCACATATTTACATTTTCTCATTTTCGGAAATTACACAATTACATACCACAAATGATGTGGCAAGGTACTATGACACGTGACTCTTGAGATGACTCTTGAAAATGATGACATGGAACTTCATGATGATGTGGCATTTCCAATATGCTCCTTCTATTGCTTTCTTTGAATCTTCATGATGGATCTTGCATGTGTTTCATCATCATCCTCTAAGGGGTTGATTGATATGGAGTCTTCATGTGATCTAGATCTTTGATATTTTGTGGTAAGCTAGTGTCCCTTCATCTTCTTGATCAATGAATTTTTCATGGTTCTAGCTTCACAAGTGTCTTCTCATACAATCATCGAGCATCATCCTGTCATGTTAAGATGTAGTACCTACAAGTGGAATCCAATCATGAAAAGACAACATTAATACAGAAATATTATATTCTAGTTTTCCCCATGAAAATGATTGCTTGAGTTGGGACTAGGCACTAGACAAAGAGGAAGACTAAGGGATTGCATAGTGCATAGTTCTAGGGTCCATGAGTGATGGATTAAATCTTGAGACTACACAAAGTGTAGTTCTGGAGGCCTAGGAAAGATGACTGCGTAGTTGAGGAGCTCAGTGAGGCAGCCTTGAGCCTTTAAGTTTCCCAATGCACAATATAGGGGAGAGAGAGAGAGGTCTAGAGATTGCACAATTGTGTAGCTCAAGGAGGCAGGGAGATAGCTTGAGGCTTGCCACTATGAAATGTGCAAAAGGAGATTGAATGGAAGGGTAAACTACGCAGTTGTGGAGGTAAAGAGGGCAAGGTAGAGCACTGAGACCACACAATGTACAATACTTGGAGGCAAGAAATACGCATTGTGTAGTTCCAAGATGCAAGGGATAAGTTTGAGGGTTGACAATGCATGATGCACAACTCTAGAAGGCTAAGTGAGGTCAAGTTGATCAGGCATGAACTTTCTAGAATTTGACTAAGTGTGGGATCAGTGAGGTAGAAGTGAGACCCAAATTGAACTTATGAATGATCACAAACACTTAGACCGATTGACGACACAACATTGAACACTCAATACACAAGAACAACATGATCCCCTCTATGTGACATCAATACAACAACTTCCTCCAAGTGTGAAATTTAGGATGTACTTTACGACGAAAGCGATGACACTAGTACGACAATGCACAAACTTTAGGAATGAATCTAATACATTTCTATATGATAGATAGGACCCATTGGTACCAAATTTTCCTCCTGGAATGAATCATGACTCTGCTTTTACATCATATGACACTTCCCATGCCTGGGAGATGACACTTGCGATTGTAAGAGAAAAGTGCAAATGACACTTGCAAATGCGAACGACATTGAAAGTGACACATGCTAGATCGAAGATAACATGAAAACAACACTTATTTAATTGAAAACAAGCAAAAGTGACAACCGTTAACATGAAAGCAATACTTGAAAAAATGAAGGTGTGCAAAAGTGACAGTTGGAAAAACTCGCTGAAATAGAAGTACAATCGCAACCAACATTGAGAGACTATCAATGAAAGTGTGCACTAAATATCGACATAGGTTAGACATTGCACAATAACTATCTTGATGAACTATTCTATGTTTGTTCAAGCTTGCATAAAATAATGTGCTCATGAAATTATTACGAACTAAACATGTGCGAGCAAGTGAATTCAACACTTAGAAATTGAGAAGAAGACTTAAACACTTAGCCTAACATTAATCAATCATGAAGCAACTATGGAATGATAGATCATTAGATCTTCAATAAGTTCCAAAATTCACATGTAGGCAAAATTTTGGAGGGTGTTAATCATAGTGTCAACACTAATGCAATTCCCACTTAGCCCAAAAGTGCTAGGGCATTCCACCAATAGATCCATACATCCTCACATCCAATTATCTAGTAAGAAGTGGAGACTAGAACATCACATGATCAAGTGTAAATACTATCTCTATGATAAGAAAGTATATAAAACCTCTAGCACATCATCATCCATGTCATCAACAAGTCATGGAACCAAGTGGACACCCTAACCATCCAAAGGTCTTTGTGATGAAAATCACAAGGGTAGTGAAAAAATTCACTAGTATAAAACTCATGCTAAATGAGGGGTAATAGAACCTAAATGAACTAGAGAGGCTTATGGTCAGTACACATGACTATATATTGTTTTAAAAACTAGTGTCCATTATTTCACAATATGTATTAGCTTAAACATCTCAAAACCATGCATTGACATTTTGAAAACAACCCTGCAAAATGTTTGAAAGCAATATATGATAATTTGATGATACATGAAATATCATCCCATTGCATGTCCAATTACATCCAATTTTATCTCAAATTATTGTTGAATGTTAGATAATACAAGGACATAAGTAATCATGACTTGATGTTTGATCTCTTTGAATGATTCCTAATACGCAACTTTCTAACTAAAATGGACATGGTTGTGATTCATCACATGTAGGGGTATTCCATGGAAAAGTAAGCACTAGAACCTTTTGTTTCATCAACAATGATCAACCTATCTTAGTCCATGTAGAATCCAACATAAATAAGTTTTCCCTGCCTCAATTTGTTTATTAGCATGTGGATGGAAGTAAATACTCATATTTTGTTTGGAATAAGCCAATCTCCACAACAATTGCTAAAAGTAGTAGAGAAATCTATTGTCCTAGCCAAAGAAGATTGATAATAGAGGAAAAAATTGCACCCATGTCTCTGTCTAAGAGCAATAACATGGCCTATTATGCTAAATCATTTTTTTTGCAAGGTATCATGAGGACAAATTTGTTAAAGTGATCCTTAACATTTTTTGTGGTTCCTTTTTGGTATTTTATCACAATGTCAAACTACTCCACCTAGGTTATCTACTTGATGTGGCACACATTCATGACCTTGAATCAAACCTAAAGAAACTATATATGTTTATGTTCATTGTACACAAACTATATCTTGTTTGAGTAATAGCAACACCCATTGTTTCAAAATGTGCATTAGGTCATACATCTTAAAACCATATATTGAAAAATTCAACACAACCTTTCCAAATGCCTCAAATAAATATATGATAAGTTGTTGGCACTACATCAAATCTCATTCCATTACATGTCTAGTGACATCTAATTTGATCTCAAAGGATTATTGAATGTTAGATAATGCAAGGACATAATTAGTCATGACTCAATGCTTTCTCCCTTTGAATGATTCCTTGGAGCACAACTTTCTAATTAAAATGGACATGGTTGTGGTTCATCACACAAGTAGGGGCATAGCATGGAAATAAGCATTAAAATTTCAAGTAGTTCTTCATTTCTATGAAATTTCATAGGTCATGGATGTTTTGTGGTACTCGCTAGTTGCAATCGGTAAAAATTTTTTGGGTCAACAATGATCAATCTATATTAGTCCAAGTAGAATCCAAGACAAATAAGTTTTTTTCTATCTAAATATATATATCATTGCATTGATCAACGTTTTCTCTTTGTGCAATGTTACAAAGACTTAGTCCAATTGGTGCAATTGATCCTTCTTAGTCTTTTTAAAAATAAATACACAATGTGAGTATTGATCTCAAAGGATTGTTGAACGCTACATCATGCATTAAAATTTCAAGTAGTTCTTTGTTCCTATAAAATTCCATGGGTCATGGATGTTCTTTGCTAGTGGCTAGTTGGCAGTTGTAATCAGTGAAATTTGTTTAGATCGACAATGATCATTTTATCTTAATCGAAGTAGAATTGAATACAAATAAGTTTTTGCTATCTAAATATGCATTTCATTGAGTTGACCAACATTTTCTCTTTGTGAAATGTTGCAAAGACTTAGTCCAAATGGTGCAAGTGATCATTCCTAATCTTGTTAAAAATAAGTACAAAATGTAAGTACATTTTGTGATCCGAATTGGATCGATGAAAATTATCAAAGTGCCATGACTGTATCAACTCAAGACAGACTTCAAATTTATGAACAAAGAGCTATCAGGAAGTCCTCTGGACAATGGCAGTTTGCAGTCAACAAGGAACGACGAGGACCTTGGTCAAAGCGCGTTGACCGAGGCCCATGGAGACTGCGCAGGAGGAAAAACTGGCAGTTAGGAAGCCTGGATCGGGAAACAGAGGCCATTTCTAATTTGCAATTAGGAAAGGCCCCGAGTGCTCAGTTGCATGGGAAGCCGGGAAACTGTAGGGAAAGCGCTAAGGCGAAAGGCAAGTCCCGTGCTCCAAAACCGGCGGTATATTAGAGGCACATTGGGCGGTAAGAAGATTTGGGCCGAGAACGAGCGATTCCATACACTACATGACGCATTTTCAGTGGATGAGAGAGAAAACTGCCTCTCATCGCGGGCTAACGGTCGAGCAAGTCAACCGCGCTAAATGAGTGAACACCGTAGGATCTGGGGGCTCCAGATATGACAACAGAGATTGCGCTCGTTGGAGAAACCAAATTTAAGAGGGGAATTAAGCCGCGACATATAAAAGTTTGAAGTCCAATTTGACCGCTGAGTTGGTGGATGAGTCATTCCACAGTGTAACAGAAATACCAAACCGTTGAGGAAGAGTTGGAGTAGTTCGTGAGAGGACAAGTGGCCACTCCCTGTGAGACGTTGGCGATGATGTAGAGGTAGGGAACTCCAAGTGAACAGTAGCAGGCGATCCGAAGGGGTGGAAAAGGAAGCGAACAATCAAGGACAAATTGGCTTAGGCCATGAATAGACAGAGAATAGAACGAGAGAGGAAAAAAAGAAGAATCAAAGAAGAAAAGCAGTGATAGAAAAGGTGAAAGAGATAATGAAGCAAGAAGCAGGAAACAGAGAGCCGAGCTGACCTAAGGTAACATCAAGCAGACAAAACCAAGCTTGAGAGGTTCAAGCCATCCCTGTGAGGATATCTGTCAGGAATTGAGCACCATTGGACTCATCCCATTAAAGACCAGAAAGGTCGAGACTTGGTAAGGAAAGATTTTGTGCACTCTAGTGGCTTGGGGAATCCAAGAACCACCCTACTAAGCATCCTCTATTTCAGGAGACTCAAGTGAGCTCCTCATTGTAAATCTCTGCTTTAAAGACACAATAAAAGAAGGCCACCATTGAGAGTTGAACCAGAGACGTAGCCCTGGAGAATAGGGTGAAACCCTTATTAATTTGTTGTGTTCTTGTCTTTGCTTACTGTGTTTCCCTTATTGTTTTCCATTTTCCAGTGTTTGTGTATTTTGCAATCTGATTGATCCATTTCCTAAAATAACATAGACACACACCAACACATGAGTCTATAATACCTTCATTCATTAATTGTTTAACTGAGATCTCTCACGAGTGATTTTCAGATCAAGTGGTATCAGAGCTTTAGGTTGTTAAGGTTAGACAAGCTTGTGTTGGTTTAGCTGTTGAATGCTAACTAGATCAAAGCTCAAATTAGGAGAAGGAGAGTTGGTCGAAACTAATCCTGAAATTGGGAGAGTCTATCCTTGGAAGACAATGTCAGAGGAAGGTTCTATGGGGCCAAACCCTCAATTCATAGATAGTTTCCTAGCCATAAAGTCCATGGTAGAAGAAATGTATAGGGACTTTAAAAAAAATAAGGATGAAGATTTGTCAGGCTCTAAACAAGACGAAGGAAAAGATGAGTCTCACTTCCATGACCACTCAAAAGGCAAAGGGGAAGAAGAAAGCTTTCTCACACCTCCTAATAGCCCTAAAAAGAAAGCATCTTTGATCAAACTAGATGTTAAGTTTCATTTACCTATATATGATGGAGAGTTGAATGCAGAAAAGCTGGACAATTGGATTAGACAAATTGATGTCTATTGCAGAGTAGAGAATATTGATTCAGACAAGAGTAAGATTCAGATGGCAAGCCTACGCCTTGGAGGCACTGCCTTGCTTTGGTGGGAAGGCAGGACCCAAGCTAACATGAAAAGACATGGTAAGACTATATCTGTCTATATTGAATTTGTTTCTGCAATCAAAAAACAATTCTATCCATTGGCCTACATGCAGAAAACCATGATGAGTTGGAAAACTCTTTGACAGTTGAAAGGGAAAAGTGTGCAAGGGTACACTCAAGAATTTAGAAAGAGAGCACTGATTCTAGGAATCTCATTAGAATCACCTGAGACTCTGTTGAAGTACATTGGTGGTCTACACAGCTAGATGAGGCACACTATCCTCATGTTTAATCCCACTGGTATAGATGAGGTATCTGTACAAGCTACTCATCTAGAAGCTAGAAGGAAGAATGGAAGTCCAGAAGTTGGGGGATCATCCCAACCCACTGCAAGCAAGAATAAGGAGAAAAGAAAGTAGAAATGGAAAGCAAGGAAGGCTAACACTACACAGAAAAGCAAGGCTTCATGCACTCACTGTAAAAAGGATGGGCATGATGATGAACATTGTTGGATTCTGCATCCAGAGCTGAGACCTAAGAAGTTCGAGGGCAAGAAGAAGAAGACTATTGCAGCTATTCAGAAAGATTTGGGTTCAGACTCAAGAGATGAAACAACCATTGTGGCCACAAGTATAAGAGGTTGTCCACTTTAGGAAATGTTGAAATCAAGAAGTAGGTGTAGGAATTGCTCGAGAAAGAATTCATCAGACCTAGCACATCGCCATGTGGGTCACCAATTGTTTTGGTGAGAAAGAAAGATGGCTCAGGGAGAATGTGCATTGATTACCGAGCACTGAATAAGATAACAATAAAAAATCGTTATCCCCTTCCTCACATAGATGATCTTTTAGATCAATTGAAAGAAGTTGTTTATTTCCCCAAGCTAGACTTGCATAGTGGATACCATCAGGTTAGAGTTGCATAACAAGATGCATGGAAGACTGCTCTCAAAACAAAGCAAGGATTGTATGAGTGGTTGGTTATTCCTTTTGGCTTAACTAATGCGCCTACTACTTCATGAGATTAATGAATGATGTACTCAGACCTTTTCTTGATGATTTTGTTATTGTGTATCTGGATGACATTCTGATATTTAGCAAAACGTGGGAAGAACACTTAAATCATGTTAAGCAAACACTATATGTTTTGAAAAGAGAAAAACTTTATGTTAAACTCTCAAAATGTGAATTTATGAAAACATCTTTGAATTATTTGGGTCATATAGTAGGGGGTGGTGAATTGAAGATAGATCCCTCTAAGGTGGCAGTCATTGTAAACTGGCCTAAACCCAAATCTACCACAGAAGTTAGAAGCTTCTTAGGAGCAACACAATATTGGAGGAAGTTCATTTCTAACTTTTCCTTAATTGTAGCTCCCTTACATGCTTTAACAGGATTGAACAAGGTGTTTCAATGGGGAGGCAAACAACAAAAAGCCTTTGACACCTTGAAAGAAAATATTAGTACATCACCTGTACTAGCACTGCCTGATCTTCAAAGACCATTTTAGATCCAAATAGATGCCAGTGACTATGCCATGGGAGCAGTGTTGACAGAGCACGGTAAACCCATATGTTATCATTCTGAGACATTTAATTCTACAGTGGTTAACTCTCCTAAATATGATAAAGAATTGTATGCATTAGTACAGAGTGCGAAAAAGTGGAAACATTAATTAATTGGCAAAGAAATAGTAATACATAGTGATCATCTACCACTTCAATATCTACACTCCCAAACTAAGTTGCAACAATCAAGGCACTATAGATGGATGGGTTTTCTACAACATTTTCATGTAGTCATCAGATATAAAAAGGGCATACACAATAAAGTTGCAAACATGCTATCTAGACCCGTTATAAATGCATCTTCTATACTTAAGCATAGTTTTGTGGTACATGAGAGTTACATTGAACAATATGCTCAAGATATAGACTTTAAAGATGTATATGCAACTTTAAGTCAAGGAAAACGAGTAGAAGAATTGGATTATCTTGTAAAAGAATAACTCTTATATCATCGTGGGAAGTTCTGCATTCCACAAACTGAAAGAGTAAATATAATTCGAGAAGCACACACTTCTCTAATAAAAGGTCACTTTGTGGTAAGTAAAACAGTTGCACAGTTGCAAAGATTTTTTTATTGGCCAAAAATGAACGAGACAGTTTCTAGATATGTAAGAGGGTGTACTATGGGTGCTAAAAGCAAGCCCATCAATAGAAAACTAGGCTTGTACACTCCATTACGAGTTCCTTCTCACCCTCGGGAAAGTGTTTCCATGGATTTTGTTGGAGGACTGCCTAAATCTAGGAAAGGTCATGATTATCTGTATGTTGTTGTGGATAGGTTCAACAAAATGTGTATTTTGATACCTTGTAATAAACAAATTACAGTTGAACAAACTACAAAACTGTTCTTTGAACATGTATGGGTTCATTTTGGATTACCCACTTTCATTGTATCTGATCGAGACACCCGATTTGTGGGGAAGTTTTGGTCAAGTCTGTGGGAACTGATGGACACCAAACTGAAGAAAAGCACAACTTTGCATCCACAAACTGATGGCCAGATAGAAGTAGTTAACACGACAGTGATCCAGTTACTTAGAGGATATTGCAGCAAGCATCCTAAGTTTTGGGATGAACATTTATGTTATGTGCAGCATGCTTACAACAGAGCAAAACATTCTTCTACACAGAGATCTCTTTTGAGACCTGTTTTGGTTTCACACCAAGGTCTCCTTTGGATTTTGTCTTTGGTAAAGACACCACAGTTGAGGGACACAGTGATGTGGATAGAGCAACTAGGTTCATTGAACAAATCCAAGAGATTCACCAGGAATTATAGGAACAACTAGAAAAGAGCCAAGCCAAATACAAGGCTAGGCATGACAAGGATCAGATGGAGCATAGTTTCCAAGTTGGTGACCAAGTCTGGCTATATATCAGCAAGGACAAGATGCAAGGTGAAGGTAAAAATCTAAAGCCTATCAGGTATGGACCTTTTAAGATACTTGAGAAAATTAGTGAGAATGCTTTTTGCATTGATCTACCAACTTACATGCACATCTACTCAGTCGTAAATGTAGATTACTTGAGATTGTTTGAACCTTCACTAATTGAGGATCTCGAAGAGCAGAGTCGATTGCCTCCTATTGATGACCTGTTACCTGAATATCTTAATGAATTGTAGGAAGACACAGTTTTGGACAGGAAGGTGAGGACGACGCGCAGAGGAAATGTTGAGTACCTCAGAGTAGGGCTCAAGGGTTCAAAGTCGAGCAGTGAAAATTGGATAGAGATTGGACAAGTGAGACAATTGTACCCTCACTTAGGCAGTGCTTTAAAACCAAATTTTTGTGGTCCAAAAGCTTTTTCAGTGGGAAGGACGTGATCCGAATTGGATCCATGAAAATTATCAAAGTGCCATGACTGTATCAACTTAGGACAGACTTCGAATTTATGAATAAAGAGATATCAAGAAGACCTCTGGACAATGGCAGTTTGCAGTCAACAAGGAACGACAAGGACCTCAGTCAAAGCACACTGACTGAGGCCCATGGAGACCGCGTAGGAGGCAAAACTGGCAGTTAGGAATCCCGGATCGGGAAATGGAGACCATTTCTGATGCGCGATTAGTGCTTAATTTTTGGGAAAAACCCCTTGAGAAGGAAAGGCCCCGAGCGCTCAGTCACATGGGAAGCCAAGAAACCGTAGGGAAAGCACTAAGGCAAAAGGCAGGTCTCGCACTCCAAAATCGGTGGTATATCGGAGGCACATTGGGCGGTAAGCGGATTTGGTCAGAGAATAAGCGATTCCATACACTGCACAACGCGTGTCCGACGGATGAGAGAGAAAATCACCTCTCATTGCAGGCTAACGGTCAAGCAAGTCAACCGCGCGAAATGAGAGAACACCGTAGGATCTGGGGGATCTAGATTTGACGGTGAAGATTATGCCCGATGGAGAAACAGAATTTGATAGGGGAATTAAGTCGCAGCATATAAAAGTTTGAAGTTTGATTTGACCGCTGAGTTGGCAGATGAGTCATTCCACAGTGTAACCGAAATACCGAACCATTGAGAAAGAGAGCTGGCACAGTTTGTGAGAGGACAAGTGGCCACTCCCTGTGAGACGTCGGCGATGATGCAGAGGCAGGGAACTCCAAGCGAACAACAGCAGGCGATCTGAAGGGGTGGAAAAGGAAGCAAACAATCAAGGACATATTGGCTTTAAGCCATGAACAGATAGAGAATAGAATAGGAGAGGAAAAAGGAAGAACCAAAGAAGAAAAGCAGTGATAGAAAAGGCGAAAGAGACAGTGAAGCAAGAAGTAGAAAACAGAGAGCCAAGCTGACCTAAGGCAGCATTGAGCAGACAGAACCAGGCTTGATAGGTTCAAGCCATCCCTGTGAGGATATCTGTCGGGAATTGAGCACCATTGAACTCATCCCATTAAAGACCAGAAAGGTTGAGACTTGGTAAGGAAAGAGTCTGTGCACTCTAGTGGCTTAGGGAATCCAAGAACCACCCTACTAAGCATCCTCTGTTTCAGAAGACTCAAGTGAGCTCATCATTGTAAATATCTACTTTAAAGACACAATAAAAGAAGGCCACCACTGAGAGCTAGACCGGAGACATAGCCCTAGAGAATAGGGTGAACTCCTTATTAATTGTTGTGTTCTTGTCTTTGCTTACTGTGTTTCCCTTACTGTTTTCCATTTTCCAGTGTCTGTGTATTTTTCAATCTGATCGATTCGTTGCTTAAAATAACATAGACACACACCAGCATATGAGTCTGTAATACCTTCATTCATTAATTGCTTAACTAAGATCACTCACCAGTGATTTTCAGATCATTTTGATAATGAATCATAAGAGATACAATATTAGCACTACTTTCATCATTCTCATGAAGGTTGTAGCGGTACTAGTAAGATGAATAATCATTGTCAATATTTTTCTTGAAGAAATTTAATCCCTTGTTCACCTACATTTCAAGCGTTCCAATTAGGATGTTGATACCTTGCAATCTCCCCATGAAATTCTCCCCTTTTTCTTAGTTTTTTAGATGGAGAATGGTAGTAACCTATTGATAGTTGAAAAAATTCCTCCACCAACAACAATGGAGAAATTTCCTGACAGCAAGTGCCAATTATAATTCCTTTCATTTGGCATACCAAATTCCATCGGTATGTGGGCCCAATTGCCAACTGAAATGTTGAAATTGATTTAATATCATTCCAACTTGAAAACCAAATATTAAAAGTTTTAAAATATATCTTTATCTATATTATTTCTAAAAAAATACTATGTCTAATTATCTAAAGAGTGCCTTTGTTGAGATCAGACACAAGAAAAATCAATAATTACTAAATTAATGAAGGAATTCATAAATCAACAAAGTATTAAATGAAAATACATATATTAATATTTTTAAAATAGATAGATATTAAAAAAAATAAAAAAATCCCAGGATCATGTTTGTTGGAGAATGTCCAACCTAGTGGTACTATCCACAATTCCTTTCCATACAAAATGAAATCACCCTTAAAAAATTTATTTATTCAAACATAAGACCTGGCCAACATCTATTGATTTATCTTTTGTGTGGATGAGAACCATTTATATTTTTTTTTACATATAATGAAACAAAACCCAATATTTTTTCTTGATGATCCGAGGCTACAACAATAACGCTAGGATGAATCAACCATCCAACTTAAATTCATGTTCCATCTATAATTTTATCGCTTAGACATCTAAACACAAATCATCAACCTACTCTGCCATTCTAAAACTACAAAAATTTAGATTTGATCAAATCCTTCATAACTAGAGAAGCACAAGAAATATTCAAAATAAATCATGAAAAGGTTCTAACCTACCAGAATTCCACGTATAATGTCCATGTCCCCACTTCGGAAGTTACAAAGAGAGTTGTAACATTAGTTTTAAACTTTTCATTGTGGGAGAGCCACTTGTTGCACCATGTGTTTAATTTTTTTCTCAATTTAGGCAATGGTCCACTACTAATCATATTTGAGGTATAGATTGGCTTTAGCTCTCCCCTATTGCACCATGTGTTTATTTTTTTCTCAAATTAGGCAATGGGCCGCTGCTAATCAGCTTTGAGGTATAGATTGGCTTTAAATGAAACTCGAGGCATTTAAATCCTTTGTCAAAAATAGTTATAAGAAAGTGGAAGATGTGATTTATGTGTTGCTTCTCAGGCTATATAATACCCTAGCATGTAATAGCCATGGTGAGGAACATTATCATTGCTTTTCTCAGAAAAATATGTCTTGAGCAACCAAAATTGGCTTAATCTTCTAGGTCATTCACATATGTTGAAGACGAAGTTGTTGAATTGGGCTCCAAGCTTGCAGAGTTGGCCATGACCAGTGAAGATATTGAAGATAAGCTTCTTGTTTCACTCTTCCAAATGACATCATCCTGGTCATCTTATTCTTTCTCGTGTTCTGGTTCTAATGGTGATGATATTAGTGAGTGTGTGGTGTGTTTAATGAAATTTCATGGAGGAGAAGAAATTTCTTCCCTACCCTGTCGTCATGTGTTCCATAAGATTTATGTGGACAAACGACATCTGGATTATCATAATATGACATGTCGTATTTGCAGAGTATTCCTTGTTTATGCTATAGAAATTGGAATTTATATATAAATGAAATAAGTGAAGTCATCTACATTAACAATGTTATAGTAAGAACTATACTATATAAATCTATACAATATTCAAAGGTTTTATATCCTAGTTATCAATGTCCAAACTGGTGGCTTTGATAGAAGCAATATCCATGGTATGGATTCAACATATTCCTTTGGATTGATATTCACTATGATCAACTATCTCTCTTTTGCACGTAGATATGGATCTTCAAGTGGTGAGCTATATACATTTATATGCCACAAAGAAAACCAAATGGCACTAAGGGATCCAATTGAAAGAAATATACATGACCACCTAAATTGAGTATGCGCATTGGAGACAAGGACACTCCTATCACTGAACCAAGATACATCCCAATGTATATTATTGGCAATGATCAACTTCTTCCTTTAATAAGAACCCACCTAGACAGTGGATTGTTCATAGAAAATATAACCCTATCCTTAATGTTATCATTTGCAACTTTTGTAATATAACGAGATTCTACCTCAATTTCTTTAGCAAGAATAGTTGTTATCACCAAAAAAATGATCATCTAGCTTATTTTACTATATGGATCGAAGTACACCATGTAAAGCCAATTTTACAATAGTAAAATTGCTTTCGTTGTGAGAAAATAATTAATAAACCACTTTTGTTAAGTAATTTATAGTTAAACCTGTGAAGAATAATTAAATAAATCACTATTTATTTGATTTTCTTCTAGGAATAATTAATTAAACCATTGTTTTATTATTATTCTTTGTCAAATTTGACCCAATCATGAAAAATAAACAAATAAATCATTATTTTTCTTATTTTTCTCTAAGAATAATTAATTAATCCACTAATTAATTATATTGTCTTGTAAATTTGACTACATTCCCTTAGGAATAATTAAATAAATCCTTATTGTTATTATTCCTTAACTTTTTCATTGAGATTTCAATTAAATCATTTATTTATTATTTTCTAAATAAATTTTAATACTTTTTCCCTCCTAACAAATATAATAAAAATATTCCAAGTGGTTTTTCCGAGAATGGGATCAATAATATTTTATTATTGCTCATTATTCGAGGATAACTCAATATTTTGTTATAAATAGAAGTGTTTTCCATTCATTATTCACTTTTGATTATTTTTTTGCACTCACTATTGTAACTATGATTATTTTCATTGTCGTGCACCATATTTTTGTTGGGTTTATGCATTATAGAGGAGAGAGCCTCTACACAAGCTGAAGACGTTTGAGGATAGCAAAGAACCCATCCCATAGAGGGGGACCAGTAACATTTATCTGTTCTCTTCACAGGTGTTATTATAAAATTATTCTTTACATATCTAGTTTCCATTGGATAATTGGGGTTATTACTCTTTCTTTTGTTGTTTATATATCGTAGCATAGATCAGAATTTTGGCAGGTTTTGTTTCTATCAATAACTGTAGATCTACAATGTTTAACAACCATTTATACTGTTGATATTGTTGTCATCCACAATCTTAAGTGGGTTCTTTTCGTACATCATTGAGAAGAAAACACTACAACAAATTGGCGACTCCACTGGGTTTTATACTTCAGATCCATAAACCTGGGTGACATTTGGTTTTCAGCTTAGAGATTATTATTTTTTCAATTCTCTTAATGTTTCCTAGTTTTTTAACCCTAGATATGATAAATTTCTTATTTCCACGAGCTTTCTGGTCGTTTCTGCAGGTCACAGGAACCAACTACGACAAAGGCAACACTTTTTTCTGAGATTTTTCAACTGAGATACTTAGAATAGAAATAGCAGCTTTCAACCAAAAAAGTGTGATCTAGGCTTCAGAACACACCTTTCAGCCCAAAAAGTGCAATTTCGGTAGAAAACAAGCAAGTTCCTATGATTTCTGAGTTTTAGGGTTTTTCTCAGATCTGTTTCTGGGTTTTGCAAAGAGCTATTTGCTGGGTGTCTGACCTCCGTCTCATCTCACTTAGGCCTTTATCCACTCTATTTCACTCATCTAAGTCAAATTTAGCCTCCCCTAGGGCTTTTAGTACACTTCCACCTTTCTAGGAGTAGTTTAGCTGAGTGAGAAGTCTGAGTTTCTACAATGCTTTCAACCACATTTTCTAGATATGCAATATTTTTCTTTAGATTTGTTAAGATAGGTTGCTACCATCCATAGTTTCACATTTAAACTTGTTTGGTCATTCCCTTAAGGGCCCATCAGTTTCCCTATGTGTTGTCACCCATCTCCCTACCTTTTTGCAGTGATCTTCCCTTTAGTTTTTTGTTGTTGCTACACCACTTTCCAGCAGCTTAGGGTCACTTGATACCAGTCACACCGACATTCAAATATCTTGACTGTTTTATTGTATTTTCCATCGGTTTAGCCACCAAGCAGTACATTTTTTGCAAACTTAGTTTGGGTGGGGTTTAGTTAATTGTTTTGTTGTTAATTTTCTATTATTTATTTTAGTTAATTTTCATCAAATTTTTTTCTTTTTTACAAACACAATCTGAGCTTAATCAATTAATACACTTGCACACCTTATGCGAAGAGCGCTTGGTTTACACTGCCAAGCAAAGACTTAACATAATAAATTTATGTCACTGCATCAAAGACAAAATATATATTGTTGATCTTCCTTCACCATTTCCATGTTTTGTGTGTCCTTCCATCATTGCACCACCAAGTTGTGTGTCGCGGGGACTATTAGGCCTTTACCCCCAGTTTTCTCTTGGGCATATTACTCCTCCCCATCGAGTTCGAGTTCGTATCCCTCTGAGTCCCCATAACGACTCTTCTCCTGGTCCTTATGATTCCTCATCTGATTTTGAGCCTCCTTCACTGCATATCGTCACCATGTTTGAACCCATAGTTGGTGTTGGAACCCAAAATGGTATTGGCTCCAGTTATATACGGTGGTTACATCAGGCAGAACAATCTCAGGAACCGTTCCGACAACCCCCATGCTCCCCTTTATGGCTGGGTTAAGTCTACCTGATGTTAACTAATTGATAAATGACCCCATACACCATGATGCTGGTTGGCCCTCTATGCCAACTAAGCTTCCCTCAGACGTCCCAAAGTTCGAGGGTATTGTTGGAGAGGATCCTACCAACCATTTTCGATCCTTCCACATGTGGTGTTCATCCAACTCCATAACTGATGACTTCATTCTTCTTTGTCTCTTTCAACACATGCTCACTGGAGACACTGCAAAATGGTATGCAAACCAGCCCCCTGCATCTCATTCCGTTTTCGCAACACATGCTAAAGTATTCCTTTCATATTTCCAGTTACCTCTCCGGTATGACACTGGTACGAAGTTATTGACCACATTTTGTTAATCCTTCGCCACTCACCTTTCTGATCGTGTTCAAGAGTGGTGTTGAAGGAGGAGCATATGTCGTGCCCCGCCTTCTAGCACCCATTGGAAAATATTTCGTGTCCCATTTTCCTCAGATCTGAAGAATCTCTCCAAACGACTCTGAGATATGACCTAATTTATGCACAATCAGGTTATGTCTATACCGTCATTCTATACCTCCCTCGTCTTAGAAGTGCCAATGCACCGGGGGCATCCCACACCGCTAACGATATCATTGGAACACTTTCACTCTCCTCTCCATACCCTCAGCAGAGTTATGGCTACCCGCAGGGGGCACCAGTTCCTCCAACATTTATGGCCCTCCTGCTAGCAACATGTTTCCCGGGCCCCAACCAATCTACCAAACTCTTGCTCCTTCTTATGCACAGCCTGACTCTCTAGCCCTTCAAGCATTAGCGCAGCATCCCATGCATCCTCAGCCCCAGTAGCCATCGCCCCCTTAGGGCCAGGTGTTTACACAGTAGAGTGATACCAATCCCCAAAATTTGAAGAAAAAGAATAAGGGGAAGGTTAACAAGGGTAACCAGGGTAACCAAGGTAACCAGCCCAATGAACCCTAGGGGAACCAACTTAACACCAACAACCAGCAACAAGTCGACCAACCCAAGCAAAACAAGGCTATTCACATGAATAACCCTTGTGCATGTTGTGGTGTACATGGCCACTATACGCATGAGTGTCCTCTTTTACCCTGGATTCGTCAAATGTGGGAGGCTCAATCAGCGTCTCGAGATCAACAATCACTTCAGAATCCTACACCACCTCAACCGGACCTGCTCACAAATCCTTTCCCTCAACAAGGATTTATTGCTGCTCAACCCTAGCCAGGTCAAGAAGCCCACCTCCCCCAACCTTCTAGTCTCGGTGACTACCATATCCTTATTATGAACTCTGATGAGGTTAACCCCTCCAATATCAACCTACAAACTCGGTCGCGTCAATATGACAAGCCCTCCACTTCATCAGCTACCGAGTCCAATACCAAAGTATGCTTTGAGCCTCTTATGACACCAAATGGTCCTTTACATATCCCTCAACACAAATTTGAGACCATTCCTAAGATCCCAAAGGGACCATTACGTTGTAACGTGACTTATAATAGAGATGCCCATACATACAATATAGTAGACGAGTTGGTGCAATCACTTGCTGCCATGTCAACGCTGGAAGTCCTCTAGTTGTGCCCTTCCCAAAAGAAAGCTCTACTAACTACCTTGGGTACAGTGGATCATTCCGACGATCATTTGATTATCTTCCCAGTTGATACATTAAAGCATCCCCCATTGCCTTCATTTGTTTCTTTCCAGATACCAGTTAGAGTTCGTGATTCCATCATCTTCCGACGCATTATTGACGAAGGTGCATCCACCTGTGTGATGTTTGTTGTAGTTTGGAAACATCTAAAGTCACCTAAGTTGTCCCAATCCACCATCACTTTGCGCTCTTGGGATGGACACTCCTCCCAACCCCTCAGAATGTACCATGTTATCACTCCAAAATTTCTTTAGAACTTGTTAAAGAAAGAATGATAGAGGTAACCACAAACCAACTTTGGAAATCAGGATCTAGCCTTCCTAATCTCAGAGAGGGTTCTCTCTTCATGATTTAACTTTGTTTTAGTTAATTGATTTTAGGCTAGTTATGATTGTGTTGGGGTTTTTGATTTGAATTTGGGTGGTGGGATCACTTACTTAGCTGAAAAGGGGTTGTCTTTTACCATTGGGCTATGGGGTCAAATGTCAAAAAAACAAGATTGTATCAAGCTTTTAAAAGATAGTTCTATAGGGAAAGATAGGTGAGTTTTTGTACATCTCAAAGGTTGGATGGTGAAGTGGTTCTTTAATCGGATCCGGGGAGAAATTAAGGGTTCCTTAGGCCGGATTATGAAGAGAATGAAAAGAGTTGAACTAGGATGGGAGAGAAATTAAGGGTTCTCAAATTTGGATATCATAGGAAAACATATAAATGACTTACTGTGCAAAACAGAGTGTACTTAAACAAGTTCTGAGTGAAATTTCCAGTTAATTCTTTCAAATTTGGATAGCATTTAAGTTTATGAAACACATAAGAAAGTAATAAAATTAGACAAAGAAGATACTTCACTGCAAATAACTCATCTCATGAATCCTGCAATGTAATGCTTTTATTACTTGCTCCAGTCTGCTGACTTGAAAATTCTTACAATGACCCTTAGGTTGAAGATCAAAATAACTCTACAAATGTACAAAAATCCACACTCAATACTTCGAACTATGAAGTATTTATACAAAAAGAATTTACAAAATATCCCAAACTGACTTGGGAATTAATCTAGGAGAAAGAAATATCTTCATGCAAGAAGATAGAGACAACTATTGAACTGTTGTTTGTTGCCCTGTTATTTAGGTTCTGCTGTCTTTTAATCTTTGATCTTTTTCCCTTTAATCTGCTTTGTTGTTTGGTCTTCATGTTGAATGTTATATTTATTTTGACCTTTCATCTAATACACTTTGACCTTGCTGACCTGTCAATATCCTTTTACTGTGCTCCTTTACTTTTTACTGTACATTTCATATTTTTACTGTGTATTCCTACAATAAATCATTGAGTTTTTCCCATGTCTCAACATCTGGTAATTGGATATTGAGCATTTTTTTGTATATCTCATCTACCTCTGTATACTTGGCAAAAGTTGGCTTAGCAATTGAAAGGTGTTTTAGCTCATGCTAGAGGTAAAACAAATTCTCAAATGTTTGATACAATACTTTTCTAGTAGGTATATTGTTCATGGACGAAGTATTCACCTGGTCTTTGGCTACTTCTGTGATCTTTTTATTATAATCCTCTTGTGTCATTAGCTTATCATTTATAACCAAGGGATTTGGTAAACCCTTTTGCCTCAAACTTTCAAAATTAACCATGAATCTATAAATTTCCAATTGCATGGTTTGGCACTTATCCTCCAAGTTCAACATCAAATTCCTGTTGGTGAGGACCTTTTTAACTTCCAAAATTGTACATGTTCTGTCGGGTATCTCCAATTCTTGCAACTCATACTTGTTCTTGGACTTGAGGAAATGAATGATCTTTACAACTTCCTCTGGCATATCTCCAAGTTCTGCTTTAACCCTCTGAATGGCTTCTATAGCCTGCTTTATCAAATCAATTTTTTCAAAAATAACCTAGATGGATTGCCAAATATCATTGACAGAGTCAATGATATTGGCCCATAGTTGCTCCTTAGCCTGACCTAAATGTTCATTGAGTGTCAGTTCCTTTTCCAGGCTTTTTCTTCTTTCGATCATCCTTGTGGCCTTTTGTTGTTCTTTTTTGTGCATGATTTGGGCAAGTCTGCAATCTGTCTCCAGGCTGGTCACTTTATCCTTAAGCCTGTTCATCTTAGTGGTCTGAATGGACATTTATTCCAATGCCTTGACCAACCTGTTTGCTTCATCACCTGTTGAGCCTATTGCTGTAGATCATGTTGTTGATGTAGTTGGTGTAGATGTTGGTAGCATTGTGGCCATTGGAGCAGTGGGGGCTAATGATGCTGCCAAAGTAGAAGGTACATTAGTGGTAACTATTGAGATGACAGTTGCAGGAGCATCATCAAGACTAGCTTGTTTGAACTGAATCAAGCTATCCAATTCTTTCTCCATCTCCTTTAAATGATCATTCAGTTGCAGCACTAGGTCCATCATTTCTTCATGATTGGTTTCCCTGGAGGTTGATAGCTGTAGTGTTTCACCTCCCTCTTCATGATTGGTTCACCCCATTGACCAATGGGGTGTTCCTCCTCCCTCTTCCTCTTTGGATTCTTTTCTTCATTGGCCAAGGTTTGTAATATAGGATGAACATTCATTGGTTCTCCTAACTCTGGAACCTGCAAAAAAGAGATCTGGTCAAATTGTTTTTCAAGATCAATCAGCATGTTATCCACATCCACAATTGTGTTGTCCATATCAATCAATGTGTTTTCCACCCACTCAGATTGGTTGGCAAACTGTTCAATGTCAAGTCTTGGGTGGTGGATGTATGGTCCCAACTTGACCCTGAGTCTAAGTTTATTTATAACCCCATTGTTGAGCAGTAAAAAGGGTATTTTTCACCTCTATTTACCCTACATTAATTATCAATCCAGGTACCATTTTTTATCTCAAAGAGTGTACTCAGTCTGAGGCGGTCATTTGTCAAGAGCAATGCTATTAGTATAGTGCTTTTGCAAAAGTAACTAAATGTTTAAAACAACCTCTAAATGTAATGACAAGAACTAGAAATTCTTGTAACCAAATCATTCACTTAAGGAACTACAACACTTTATTAGTCAAGGGTGTAGTAATAATATCCCTTCCCTTTGTAAACTGATGTAATTGAAAAACAATTAAGGAAAAGATCATCAACCTGGGAACTGGACAACAATAGTCAATGTTCACTATAGTCTCATATCGTTCTGTTCACATCAAAGCAATGATGATTCAAATAACAGGAAAAGGAATAGCAACTAATCTATTTAACAAGATTGAACAGCAAAACCTACGGAAATGAATGAAGTAGTAATTGTAATCTACAGGAAAAGGTAATTATTAGTCATTTTATGTTGCTCACAAATCTTCTAAACTTTATCATAATCTTTCACCATATACCCATTTCATAATGTAAAGAAGTTATGAATTTAAGGAAAAGATGACAAAAAAGTGGCAATTACATACCTTCTCTAATGCTCAACACACCCCCTACTTACCCTTTTTCATGCCCTCATGAAAACATTGTAATCGACATGAAAGGCAGTTAGGGAATAGGTTGGAGAAAGGATCTCATTAGGTGTCTACAACCATGATGCCTAGCTAGGAATTCAAATATATGTCCTGTCTTACCTTCAAGCATTTCATATAAGGCTTGATATCGTGGTGTAGGGTGCCAAATGACTGGACTTCAGAACCTACAGCCTAACCAAGACAGGCCTTCTCTCAAAATGAGGTCACCATAGATACCCAAGCGGTCAGCAGCTCACTTAAAGCTCTCATAATTGAATGGTTCTCTATTTTGGATGTTTCAATTAGAAGTTTGGTATCAGAATTTGGCTACTGCTATGGCAAAGTCTTTGATGGTAAAGAAGTATTCTACCCCTTGCCGGATGACTGTTATGTGAATAGGTCCCAATGCCTCGATCACTCCCTGAGTTCTCATTAGGCTCCTATGTTTATTCCATCATTGCAGTGGGTCTCTAGGTTCACCCATCACCCATAGATCTAATCCATTCTCATGTCTTTGAAAGACATTCTAGGCTTTGAGCCACTTTTTTTTATTAACACTAAAAGAAATAAATGCTTGCAATTGGACATCTCCCACAAAAGGGCTAGGGTTTTGCTCTGTTTCTCCATCTAATACAAGATTGTGCAAATAAAATTCACATAACAATCGTTGAACTTTCACCCCGTAATGCCTACGACAATTTATGAAGTCATTAATGGTTTTTATTTCTATAGGTACTCCTGCCTTAACAACTTTAATTTTCAATTGTAGATATCTTTCCATTAAAAACAAAGCATAGTTTCTAGTAGGTGCCCTACACCCTAGAACGTCAGTACACAGAGAACATAAGGTATCCATTTGTTTGATGACTATGTCTAGCCTATGAGTTACCTTTTTGACTCTTTCTTCTACCTTTCGCCATCCTTCAAAGGCCTGGCTTTCTGATGCATTAATGTTCTTCAGCTAGTGTTGTGATTTCTGGTATTTTCTTGAGGAATAGTCTACTTTGTAAGTTTCTCTATTGTTTGTTGGGCTTGTGTCAAATCTTTTCACAGAGTTACTATCCTTGGGTCATTATCCAACATGCTAGTTTTAGGTGGGAGATCTCCTTAACAACATATGTCCCCAATTAGTGCATTTGAAACTTCCCTGTAAATTTTGTGAACTTGTTGTCATATAGTAGCACTAAATCATCTATCTTAAAAGTGTGTAGCTTAATATGCCTATCGTGCCATGCTTTCTCGTGCTCCTTTTTCACTTTCTGGTGAAAACCTGCAAGAAAGTGGTCCTCTTCTAATTCCATTAGCTACACGAGCCTTTCCTCCAAGATCTCATGGTCTGCCATCTTTGTCAGAGTTGCAAGATGTAAACTTGGCACAATATACTCCATAGGCATCACTGCTTCAATCCCATATACCAACCTAAATGGTGTTTGGCCTTTCAACTTCTTGAAAGTCATCCTATATGTCCATAGCACTGTTGATACGAGCATATCCCAGTCATTACTTTGCGCATTGCAGACCTTCGTCAATGCATTCTCCAAAATTTTATTAAATGCTTCTATCGTTCCATTCGCCTATGGGTGATAGGGTGTGCTCTTTTGATGATACACCTGGAATTCGTCAAGCATTGTGCTAATCTTTTCATTCAAGAAATGTGTACACCTATCACTCATCAATATCTTAGGGCATCCAAACTACATTAACAAATATTCAAACAAAAACTTTGTGGCGGTAGCAGCTGTAGAATCCTTCACTCCCTGTGCTTCTTCCCATGTGGTTAAATACTTTGTTGTAATAATGATATACCACACGCCGGTCTTCTTTCCAGGTGGTTGTATTGGACCTATGAAATCAATGGTCCACTTATCAAATACCTATAATGAAACCTAAGGATTTAAAGGAAATTCATCTCTTCACGAAGGTTTTCTCGTCCTTTGGAAAGCATCGCACACCTTGCAGTACGCCTTCGAATCCTTATGTAACGCCAGCCAACATAATCCAGCACGCAAAATATTCTACACAATCGCTTTTCTTGCGTAGTGTCCTCTTGCCACTCCTCCATGTGCTTCAGCGAGGATACTAGTGCGTTCAAATTCTGGAACATACCTTTGCAACATTTCATTTGTTCCCATCTTATACAAATGACCTGTAATCACTGAAAAATTTGCAGAGTGAACTACTAATTCCTTCTTCTGCTGAGTAGAATAACCTTCCAGACCTATACCCATGGTTAAAAACTGAATGATATCCACAAAATGGTCATCCCCGATGTGCACAGCAAAGAGTTGCACATCCGACACGCCTTCCTCCAAACTATTTGGTTCTTCGCGAGTTTCAATCCTTGACATATGGTCAGGTCCCGCATTCAATCTTCTCGGCTTCACAATCACCTCAAAGTAATATTCTTGAAACAATAGTAAGCATCGACAGATCTTCCCCCCTAACATAGGCTTATTTACCATATACTTTAGCGCAGAGTGATTTGTATACATTTTAAAGTTTCCACCCAACAAATAATGTCGAAACTTTTGCAACGCGTAGACTATCACTAACACTTTGCGTTTTGTAGTGGAATAATTTTTCTCAGCCTTGGATAACTTTTTACTCGCAAAGGCTATCAGATGATCAATTTCTCTTTCACCTTCCTGTGTTCATACCGCACCTAACGCAATGCAAGAGGCATATACATGTACATGGAACTCTTTCTTCTAGTCTGGAAACACCAAAATAGGCGTAGTTACCATTTTTTCCTTCAAGACATTCAGATTGCGCTAACAGTGTTCATCCCAGCAAAACATCGCATCTTTCTTCAATAACTTTTCTATCGGCATGGTTATTTGAGCATATGCCTTGATAAAATTTCTATAATATCCATTGTGTCCCAATGTCGTGCATAGTTGTTTGACAATTCTAGGAGCTTCCAAATTCACAATCACAGTTATCTTCGCAGGGTCCACCATCAACCCTTGCTTACATATTCGCAGGGTCCACCATCAATCCTTGCCTACATATGACATGGCTGAGAAAAATTCCAAAGGAAACACAGAATATGCACTTCTTCAAATTTAGCACGATCTGATACCTTCGACATGTATCCAGCATAAGGTGCAGGCTCACAGCATGGTGCTTCACCAACCTAAACACAGTCCAATCATCAAAGTAGACTTCCAATAATTTATGGATAAATGCCTTGAATGTCGCAAAAACTATTCGGGAGAAGATTACAGATGCGTTCTTCAACCCGAATGGCATTGTTGTTTATTAAAAGCAACCCCACTCCATTGTGAAGGTTGTTGGCACGATCTTTATTTGATGATATCCCGAAAATCCATCAGTAAACGAATAAGCCTCCTATCTGCCAACATTATCTAATACTTCATCTATAAATGGTGTTGGAAACAGATCATGCATGCATCCATCATTCAACTTTACTAGGTCTATGCATATTCAAATTTCGCCTTTATGTTTCTTCTCTTGGACCACCATTGGACTTACGCAATCATATTCTTCTACTAGTTCAATAATACCAACATCCAACATCTTATCCAGTTCTTGACACACCTTTTCTTTATATTTTGGATTTAGTCGATAAGGTCTCTGCCTAACGGGCTTCACATCCGGTTTCAACGTAATCTTCATAACACCTAAATCTCCAATGATCCCCTTCAAATCCGAAAACTTTGTTGCGAAGAGATCCTAATATTTGCGTAGCAGCTCAGCTACCTTATCAACCATATCTTCGTCCCAATAGTCTCTTATCTTTGCGAACTTAGGCATTGCTTCAGATCCAATGTTTACTTTTCTAGTGTTCAAACATTCTGATATATCCGGCTTCGTAGCTTTCATTCCTTCGACCTCGCACTGTCCTTCTGTCTCGAGAATGTTAATATTCCATGGGTCTTCTTCATCCTCTTCAGCAGTCACATTGTAACATTCCAACGCATGGTGCAGCTGTGTACTCCAATCCGGTTCAACCCATTCTACTGGTTCCTTAGATGTTCTAAATATAGCTGCTTTTATCTGCTAGAGCGCTTCGTTAATGCACTCAAACCCATCCTCAAAGCTGAAAATTAATAAGAAACTCTCCCTTAAGATGTCCCATGGCGAAGCTCCGTCTCCAAATACTAGTTCATTGGAATTGTATCTAAGGTATGACAGAAAATGTGCAACCACTTTGACTGTGGCTATGTTCCACAGGCCTTAGTCCATCGTGCCAAATGATCACGCGGATCATCCATCCCATTGTATTTTTCTATAATCCGAGTATTAGCATACCTGAACCTCAATTTCATCATTCTTTTGTATTCCTTCCATCCAATGAATCTCTCGTTGTGCATACCCCACCAATGGGCAGGCGTAGCATGCAGCGCCAACTCCATTGCCTTGAAGCGATGTTCTTCTGGTACTTATTTTCAAATTCATCTAAAATAGATACACATCTGTCAAACCATCATAATGTGGAAGCTTCCTTACCTCAGTTGAGACACACCGCAGTGATTTGGTCATCATATTACAACGGAGTGTAAATACTTCATGCAACCGATTTTGCCAGTGTTCAAATTCTTCATCCGAATCTGAGGTGCAGGAGCTATCCCTATCCCACGTAATTCTTCCATCGGCCATAGGATTGATCCAATCTTCATCTCACGTTGTTATCTTGTATATTTGATCCAGATCATCATCGTTTCCACGAAGTCGCAAATTGGTTTAGTGTAATGCCCTCCTTCTGCAGGGTCTAGTGGCATTACAACCCTGAGCGACTTCCTTTCAAAGGTCATCTTCCACTTATTCAAGTTGATTACCGCGTCCATATCAATAGCCCAGTCAATTCCTAGTAGTGCGGGGTATGGGTTACTTTCATCCACTATTTTAATAACTTCAAAGTAAGCCAACACGCTTGCACCATCAATGTCCACTAGTACACCATATAAGCACCGGATCAAAATAATCTTATGTTGATTTTCCATGTGCAACTAAATAGGATACCACTGCAGTGTAGGTATCCTCATCCTTTTCCATGTCTATTTAGGTAGGAAATTTGCATTAGACCCTAGATCCAAGATTACCTGGTCCATTTCATATTCTCCTATCTGTGTGGTTAGCCTCATCTCGTGCCATGTTCACTTTTTATGCTTGTCAATTTTCCTCACAGTGCATTGTTCAGCAGGAGCTTTTTCTTTATTTGCACACTTGCCAATTAACTCTTGCAACCCTTCTACTGCTTTCTTATCGCATAATAACTTCATACAGGTCTTCTGAAAAGTAGCTAGTACCAAAGGATCTACTTCTTGTGTCACACTAGTTTCTGGCATTTTCTCTTGGCTTCCTGAGTTGGAGGCCTCAACAAAGTTCTTCTTTGCTTCCATGAAGGTTTCTTTGGCGCGATTAAGATCAAAGTCTACTTCCTTATCAACAGCCTTATGCACCCACCTGTCATCCTCGGGCTGCTTACCCTTATATGC
This sequence comes from Pinus taeda, assembly GCA_000404065.3. Classification (NCBI taxonomy): domain Eukaryota; kingdom Viridiplantae; phylum Streptophyta; class Pinopsida; order Pinales; family Pinaceae; genus Pinus; species Pinus taeda. Next base: position 56,438 of record APFE030616732.1, on the reverse strand, counting down.
ACCAATCACCATACCACTTCTTGTCACTATATTTATGCTGTGATCTTCTTCGTGGGGCTCTGCCCTCATCATTTAAATGTTTTATGTAGGCTGCTAGGGTTGCACCTTATTTTCTTGCATCTTCGCCATAAGGACTGGAAATTCCTCTATCACACGGTAAAATTGTCGAAAATACTGACATGACAGATGTGTGGGGTTTGTACAATCTCACGTGAAGTGCCCTGCTTCACCACAGTTATAACAAATTACCTGCCCACGTCCTTGACCAATTCTGCCTCGTCTTCCTCATCCTCGACCTTGGAATCCTCCATGCGCTACTCCTGCACCCTAATCCTAAGGCCGGTTCTTTGCTTGCATTCGATAGGTAGGGGTTCTATCCATCATTAGCTCATAACTCCTATAATGGCATTCATCATGACCAACATATTTACAAAAATTGCAAAACAAATGTTGAGGGGCATGTACAAACTTTTGTAGTAAATGGAAATTATCAGTCACATGTTGTCCTGTAACCTAACAGATAGTGCACCACAAGACAACTCATGCACTTGTCCCAATGTTATTCTCTGGTTTTGGAGGGGGACAGAACCTCCCCCCATAATATAGTTCTTATAAACCGGGCAATGGTCCTTATCGTGTCCATGACTTTTGCACTTCAAACACCAGACTTCAACACACACCTCCAACTGGGCTTCCTTCCCTTTCTTCACGCTCTGTAACTCCAAGTGAAAAATTTCCAGTTGTGAGTGAATTTGTTGCACTCATAGGTTGTATGGGCGAGGCATCCAGCCTCATCAAAATTTCCAAAGCTTCTGCTTGCATTGCTATCTTTTGTTGTGACAAAGGCACTCTCAAGTGTGGAAAGAGCGACGCTATATCCCAGTCGCGATGTTGGAAATCTGTAATTATCATATTGGATTGTCTAATCAAGCTTTTCAACCCTTAGATGAAATCCCAAGGTGTCTCATCTACCTTCTGTCAAATTTCTTTAAACTCAATCACCGATTGTGCCTCTGAATTATGCTTTCTGAACTTCTTATTCAGAGCTTGTTGGATCTATGTCAACATCATGGTGGGGTTATCAGTGCAATACTTGATGTACCATGTCAATGCTCGATCCTGTAAGGCTATGACTAGCTACGCTTTCTTGATGTTATCCTCTATAATCTGCAGCGCTTTCCATACAGTTCCTGCGACAAACTAGAAATGTTCAGGATCTTCGCTCCCTACTCTAAAGATCGACATCTTCATCGCGTTCGCCATGTTTAATGGTGGTAGTGGAGGTGGAGGGGGTGAAGGTGTAGGTGTATGAGGCGCAGGTGGAGGTGGAGGTGTAGTGGATGAATGAGGTATCCTTGGGATACCCTGTGTAATTAACTGAACTATACTTCACAGCGTAGTCAGCACCATCCCTTCGTTGTCACTTGAAGGGGGTTCAATGAGCGAAATATATTCTGAACTTGATCCTTCATTTCTTCTAAATAATCTCCCTCTTCGCGTAGCCCCAAACATCAAGGTAATTGCATAACCCTCTTTTCACATAACAACATTTTAATCCAAGTCTTCAATGATTTCAAGTACTTACCTCGCAGTCCCTTGAAGAGCCTTCATTCTGCTTCACTATAGTTGATATTTCTATCAATCGTGAAATAAGTCACAAAGCGTCCCTGTGTGTGATCAATACAATGATTCACAACCCATGCGATATTGCTTCTGGGTGCTTCCAGACGTCGCACCAGTTCAGGAGTCCACACTGTAGAGTCGTCAAGCCTCCACGTTCCTTGACTCTTGGCCAATTTAGGCAACCACTTGTGTAGTTCATCAGGGAAGAAACAAAATAACACATCGGTTTCATCTGTATATAAATATCTTTGCAACCACTGCTCCTTGGATAATTTAGGGCTCCTATTTTCTTGAGCTATGAATGTGTGCACGTTTCGTTCAATCCAATTTTTAATCTCTTTCTCTGTAGGAAACCATTTATCACACATCTCTTAAATAAATATCGGTCCCGACAACAGAACCATTTATTGGCTTAAGGGGGCCTAACCCAGGTTTAGATTTGTTTGCCCCTACCAACAAAACCCTAACTACTGACCCTTTCGGCAACAACCTACATAGTGCAGGATGCAGTCTCACCCAAAGCAGTATTGGGGGATGCTAGAACTAGGTTTTTGCATCCAAAGACCCCGTGATAAGTGATCCTAAGCCTTTGTAGCTCAGATATGCCTTCCCACAGATCTGTATCCTTCTATGGTCCGCTACTACAACTCTAATAAAACGAATTCTAGACCTTCTCTGCGATAAGACTTTATAGACCTAAAAGAAGTGGACTGTCTACTTTCATGCAACAAATAGTAACCCTAGATCTGCCTACATGCAAATCTACCCGATTCAACAGAAATCATAACAGATTTAACTCTTACCTTGGCAGAAATAGATAATTACTTAGTCCATGCATAGATATTAAGGATTCAATAGGTTCGTGCAACAATTATACTTCATTCCATAAAAAACAAATCATTAGCCATAATGCATAACTTAAATAGAATTGAGAATAAAACACAAAGGCAATATAATTGTTCCAAAATCAGTCTTTATTATATTCAGTGTTCAACTTTACAGACTCTTCCACCCTGCACACTTACCTATAGGGCCCCACACACTTAGTTGTGGACTTTCCAAGGTCTCTGCGCACTCAGTGACATGAGCCTGCCCCTTTCACCTAAGTACAGGAAACAAAACTTTCCTGCCTTAGCACTTGCCCAAAACAATAATATTCTATCTTATATTCATACTTAAAGAGTTATGAGTTCTTTATAAGATCACTTCAATACAAAATATTCCATTTTTTTAATATTTACATACACTCAAAACATAACTTAAAAACAATTTCATAACTTAAAAACAATTTCAAAAATTGAAACACATATATGAAAATTTGCTTTTTTTACTTAAATTTAAAATAAATTGATATTCATTTTTTACTCCAACTTAATAAATGGAAAAATGCATAAAAATTAATTATAAACCCCAAAACTTTGATATAAATATAATACATTTCAAAACAAATAAATATATAACTAGATATAGTCTGTACAACTATTTTATGAACCCTTAATCATATTTACATAAACCATTAGTGTAAATTTTTTTCTTAAACTTATAAGTCATGTAAGAGGGCTTCAACTTAAGTGAACCCTTAATTATATTTACATTAAATTTAGTGTATTTTTTTTATTTTTTTTAACTCCAAGCTATTTAAGAGGGTTTCATTGACTTATAAAGAAATTGTTAGAAACATAATTCTTTGGGGTTATGTGAATTTGGCACATTCAATTGAGTGGAAGATGAAAAGCCTCAAGCGAAAACCAATAATAATAAGAAATCCAAAAGTCCTCTTGGAAAATGGAAACCAAGGGTCCAACAAAATATATTTATATGTATATTTTGTGAATAAGATGTATCAAACCATTTATCCAAATTAGCCTATTTGTGTGTGTGTTTAATAGTGGTATCATAGCCACATTTTACTTAGAAGCATGCCAAATCTACTTATTAACAATTCTAATTATTTTTTCTTAGTTGTTTCTTTGTCCATAGGTTCTAGGTTTAGTTCAAAAATGTTTTTTCCATTTCCCGTCTGTCACGACTTCTCTAGCGCTCATGGAGGCATGATTGTCCCTTTGTACGGGTGCACCCTGTTACCATTGTTATTAGGTTTCCTAACCTAATTGGTTTGAACTATCAGATTGAAGAACATAGTGATAATAAGAAGTGCTCTCTCCCTGTGGCATACCAGACTTTGCAGTAATGCATTGTGGCCAATTGGTAAAATTTGCATGTGCCTTTTCTCTACCTTTCCTATTGTATTTAGACCTATTTCATTATTTTCCCTTGTTCTTTGTTATAACTCCACTCAAGTGTCATTTTGGAAAACCTAATGCAAAGATCATTCTCTTCCATTTTCATGAGTATGTGCATTACTTTGTTGATGGCATTTATACCTTAAACATTCTCCATACACACCAATGTTACTTTGGGTTTTGGGTTTCTACATTTTCTCCCTCCAATGCCTTCCATTTGTGTTTGTATGCAATGTTGTATTTCTCCCAAACTATGTTGGTTATCTCTACATTTCTTAGGTTTGGGAGTACGCAAAGGCCCTTTGGTTTGTTGGGTAAAACCAAATTTGAGCCTTTATTGAGTATTGTGACCACCAGAGAAATATTGAGACAAGTCACTTAGCTTGGAAGGAATTCCTCTCATAGAATGGAGGGGAGCTAGATGCATTTGTCATTATTGTTAATCATTGTCCCTTTACCACTTTGTTGTTTTTCATTCGCTAATACTTAAGATATTTTTATCCTCCAACTGCTATCCATTCTTCATACCTTACTCATATCCTTGTGCAAACCAAACTTGGGACCCCCTAGAAACACTCCTCCACCAATTACATGCCTGATACCCTTTGCTCACCATATGGGCATTTTCCATGATCTTATTCAGCAACTTGATCTCTCTGTCAAGCTCAAAAAACACAAGATGGACATGTATGGTGTAGTTAACTTCAGGAGGGAGACCATGTTAACACAAGAAGAATAGGAAAGCACTGAGAATGTGACATAAAATTTCTATAGAACCTGGAAGTTCTCACATATTCTTCAGTTGTGGTGAAGATGGAGTTGTCCAACATTTTGATTTTTGAAACCAAAGTCCAAACAAGCTATTTACTTGTTGTGTTTCATGTGCAAACAAGTCAAGCAAAAACGAAGTTACATCGAGATGATTGCAAGCTTGGCCTCTGAAGCTCATAAGCTCTATCAACAATGTGACTACATGAATTGACGCTTCAAAAGCTATTTCAAAGTAAGATAACTTGAAGGGAGACTTTGTATCTATTGCATATTGTCTCTTGTTGTGCATGAGATTTAGGGGAAAAATTATGCAGTATCGCAAACATATTGGTTATAGACATTTTCTCACTAGTCATAGTTGTGAAACTCTTGTAGGACCTCTTAAAGTTGCCCTTAGCAGCATATTCATAGATGAGTTGTTGGCCAGTGAAGGACACTCATATTTTTAGAGATAATGTTTCCTTCTAAAGTGAAAATTTTTTATAGTTTGGGTTCATTATTCCTTTTAATGTACTAAGCATTCTTGTAGTTAGAAAAAAAATTTCTCACTACCAAGCCACATTGAGGGATTGGAAAACACCATCAAAGTTTGTGTAGTTGAAAGGTGATGGATTAAAAACATATTTAGTATCAAGATTAATGAAGTTGATAACATCCTTCATCTCCCGAGTTTGAGTTGTTGAGAAAATGGCTTGAATTAATGAATTATTAGAGTTACGGAATACTCTGATAATCTCTACTATTGACAGTACCATCAAAATCGACAAGGCCACTCTCATTGGTATTCAAACCTGTTTACAAGATGAATAGGAGAAGTATAGAAATGGTCTTGGATATGAAAAGGATGTGACCTTTCACATCCTAAACTACTCCAAACCAATACAATTTCAAAGTGTCGGGTTTCTTCAGGAAAATTCATCTTCACCTACTCCTCTTCCACTTCCACATCAGATTATCAAATGTCAACATTTTGATCGAGTTGGCCGCATGAAAGATCAATGTTTTGATCTTTACCCTTGTGAGCAGTATGGAAAACATGCTCATCAATCAGACATAGTTTCCAGACACAAGATTCCTGCAAGAGAAATGATTCGTCTTGGATGAATTGCTTCTTGGCAATGGTATTCAACAGCCAAGAAGATATATCGTTCATATCACAGAGTTCATTCTCGAGTATTGACATGTCTTGTTGTGGATAGATCTTCATCTTATCACCTTCAATCTGATAGGAGGGATTGATAGTCAACTACTAGCTTTGAAGTCATATAAAACAAACTCGAACTAGGGCTTGAACCAATGCCAAGAGCCAAAGTCAGCCAGTGCCAAAGTCATAGGTGTAGCCAAAGATAGATTCATGTTCCATTAGCATGATTTAGTTGACAGCCAACCTTAAACCAACACCCATAGAAGACTTCATCTTTTGCTACCCATCTCATCAATTTGTCATCATCTTTAAATGATCATGAAGGAGCACTTCCACTTTGCAAAAGACTTCAACTTCTAGATAGATTCAAAATTGTTTCAGGAACTGCTTCAAGTAAAGTTTTAAAGTTGGTGGTTAGCCTTAAACCACCACCAGTAGAAGACTTCGACTACAATGATCTAATTTGGTTTATGGTCTTACTTAAACCATAATTTCAAAGAGCACATCTAGTCATTCGCTGCCATACATTTTTGTATTTTAGCTTTCTTATTGGACTTACATACACCCATTCCGATGTTGGAAACATAATCCTTTGGGGTTATGTGAATTTGACACACTCACTTGAGTGGAAGTCAAAAAGATTCACGAGAAATCCAAGATTCACGAGAAGTCCAAAATACCTCTTGGAAAATAAAAACCAAAAAGTCACATGAAACATATTTATATGTTTATTTTGTAATCTATTATTTTTATATGTTTTAAACACTTCTAACAAATTATTCCTACCATGAGAATGTCCACCCAAAAGGAATCTTTCCATGCCTCGAAAAATAAACTTATTCAATGAAATAAATAACCCATAAATTATATCTTGGAGTGATAGGATTTAAAAATTGCTCTTATAAATCCTTTATACTTTTATCTAAGGAGAGGTTTGCTTCATTAGAAGATCATCACCTTTACAAAATTACAATGTCATCGATTTTCTAATTTTAATAACAATTTGTTAAAAACATCTTGATTTAATTTTGGAAAATTAATGAAATAAAATGTTATATTGTGCATCTTGCATTAATCTTCAATAACCTTTAACCATGCTTGCAACATTTTATTTCATGAAAAGCATATAAAACAACACAAGTTAACAAGCTTAAACTTGATGGTAGCCAAAGTTGTTTAGAAAATGACCATGGATTTGACTCAACACTATCATCGTCTCCTTCATCATCTCCTTGTGGTGGAGGAGGAAGGCTCGGTTGTGGTGGCTCATATTTTACATATGGAGGAGGATGATTTTTTGGTTGTAATGGCTCATCTTTTATCTTGGGAGTAGAAGGGGGAGTTGATTGTTGCATATCATCTTTTATCTCTAAAGGAGGAGAAGGACAAGGGGTTGATTGCCACACCACATCTTCTATCTCAGAAGGGGGATGAAGATCATCACCTTTACACTTTTATCTAAGGAGAGGTTTGCTTCATTAGAAGATCATCACCTTTACAAAATTACAATGTCATCGATTTTCTAATTTTAATAACAATTCGTTAAAAAAATCTTGATTTAATTTTGGAAAAATAATGAAATAAAATGTTATGTTGTGCATCTTGCATTAATCTTCAATAAGCTTTAACCATGCTTGCAACATTTTATTTCATGAAAAGCATATAAAACAACACAAGCTAACAAGCTTAAACTTGCTGGTAGCCAAAGTTGTTTATTTATATGTTTATTTTGTAATCTATTATTTTTGTATGTTTTAAGCACTTCTAACAAATTATTCCTACCATGAGAATGTCCACCCAAAAGGAATCTTTCCATGCCTCGGAAAATAAAGTTATTCAATGAAGAAAATAACCCATAAATTATATCTTGGAGTGTTAGGATTTAAAAATTGCTTTCATAAATCCTTTATACTTTTATCTAAGGAGACGTTTGCTTCATTAGAAGATCATCACCTTTACAAAATTACAATGTCATCGATTTTCTAATTTTAATAACAATTCGTTAAAAACATCTTGATTTAATTTTGGAAAAATAATGAAATAAAATGTTATGTTGTGCATCTTGCATTAATCTTCAATAACCTTTAACCGTGCTTGCAACCTTTTATTTCGTGAAAAGCATATAAAACAACACAAGCTAACAAGCTTAAACTTGCTGGTAGCCAAAGTTGTTTAGAAAATGACCATGGATTTGACTCAACACTATCAGCGTCTCCTTCATCATCTCCTTGTGGTGGAGGAGGAAGGCTTGGTTGTGGTGGCTCATCTTTTACATATGGAGGAGGATGATTTTTAGGTTGTAATGGCTCATCTTTTATCTTGGGAGAGGTTTGCTTCCTTAGAAGATCATCACCTTTACAAAATTACAATGTCATCGATTTTCTAATTTTAATAACAATTCGTTAAAAACATCTTGATTTAATTTTGGAAAAATAATGAAATAAAATGTTATGTTGTGCATCTTGCATTAATCTTCAATAACCTTTAACCTTTAACCATGCTTGCAACATTTTATTTCGTGAAAAGCATATAAAACAACACAAGCTAACAAGCTTAAACTTGGTGGTAGCCAAAATTGTTTATTTATATGTTTATTTTGTAATCTATTATTTTTGTATGTTTTAAACACTTCTAACAAATTATTCCTACCATCAGAATGTCCACCCAAAAGGAATCTTTGAAAATAAACTTATTCAATGAAATAAATAACCCATAAATTATATCTTGGAGTGTTAGGATTTAAAAATTGCTTTCATAAACTCTTTATACTTTTATCTAAGGAGAGGTTTGCTTCATTAGAAGATCATCACCTTTACAAAATTACAATGTCATCGATTTTCTAATTTTAATAACAATTCATTAAAACCATCTTGATTTAATTTTGGAAAAATAATGAAATAAAATGTTATGTTGTGCATCTTGCATTAATTTTCAATAACCTTTAACCATGCTTGTAACATTTTATTTCATGAAAAGCATATAAAACAACACAAGCTAAGAAGCTTAAACTTGCTGGTAGCCAAAGTTGTTTATTTATATGTTTATTTTGTAATCTATTATTTTTGTATGTTTTAAACACTTCTAACAAATTATTCCTACCATGAGAATGTCCACCCAAAAGGAATCTTTCCATGCCTCGGAAAATAAACTTATTCAATGAAATAAATAACCCATAAATTATATCTTGGAGTGTTAGGATTTAAAAATTGCTTTCATAAATCCTTCATACTTTTATCTAAGGAGAGGTTTGCTTCATTAGAAGATCATCACCTTTACAAAATTACAATGTCATCGATTTTCTAATTTTAATAACAATTCGTTAAAAACATCTTGATTTAATTTTGGAAAAATAATGAAATAAAATGTTATGTTGTGCATCTTGCATTAATCTTCAATAACCTTTAACCACGCTTGCAACATTTTATTTCATGAAAAGCATATAAAAAAACACAAGCTAACAAGCTTAAACTTGCTGGTAGCCAAAGTTGTTTAGAAAATGACCATGGATTTGACTCAGCACTATCATCGTCTCCTTCATCATCTCCTTGTGGTGGAGGAGGAAGGCTCGGTTGTGGTGGCTCATCTTTTACATATGGAGGAGGATGATTTTTTGGTTGTAATGGCTCATCTTTTATCTTGGGAGTAGGAGGGGGAGTTGATTGTTGCATATCATCTTTTATCTCTAAAGGAGGAGAAGGACAAGGGGTTGATTGCCACACCACATCTTCTATCTCAGAAGGGGGATGAAAAGGGGTTGGAGGAGGAAGAGGAGGAGGAGGTGGAGGGGTTGGTTGCAATGACTCATATTTTACATCAAGAGGAGGAGGATGAAGTGTTGGTTGCAATGATTCATCTTTTATGTTGGGAGGAGAGGTTGGTTGCAATGCATCATCTTTCACCTTGTGAGGAGAGATTGGTTGTAGCGGTTGATGTTTAGCCCCAAGAAGAGGAGGCATTAGTTGTGATAGCTCATCTTCTATCGACTCAGGAGGAGGAGGAAGAGGGCCTTGTTGCAATGACTCGTCTTTTACCATGGGAAGAGAAGGGGTTGGTTGCAAGGAACCATCTTTTACCTTATGAGAAGGAGAGGTTGGTTGTAGTGGCTCATGTTTAAGCTCAGGAAGGGGATGAGGAGAAGACATTGGTTGTGGTGGCTCATCTTTTGTTGATTCAGGAAAAGGGGTTAGCTGTAGTGGTTCACCTTTTACCTCAAGGGAAGAAAGAGGGGGTTGTTGTAGTGGTACATGTTTTACATTGAGTGGGGAAGGAGGTGGGGTTGGTTGCATAGACTCATCTTTTACCTCAGGAGGAGGAGGAGATGGTGGGGTTGGTTGTAGTGGTTCATGTTTTTCCTTAGGGGAAGGAGGAGGAGGGGTTAGATGCATCAAATCATCTTTTTGTTTAGGAGAAGGAGGGCTTGGTTGCAATGACTCATCTTTGACCTTACTAGGAGGAGGAGAAGGGTTTAGTTGTGATGACACATCTTTTTCCTTAGGACGAGGAACAAGAGGGGTTGGTTGTAGTGAGACATGTTTTAGAGTAGGAGGAGGCGGAGGAGGGGGAAAAAGAAGAGGAGGTGTGTTTGGTTGGAAGGATACAACTTTTTCTTTTGGAGGAGATGTCGGTTGCACTAATGCATCTTTTATCTTAGGGAAAGGAGGAGATGTTAATTGTGATGGCTCATCTTCTACCTCATGAGGAAGAGGAGGGATTGGGTGTAATGATTCATCATTTACCTTGGGGGAAGGAGGTGTTGATTGTAATGGATCATCTTTTATCTCAAGGCTAGGAGAATGTGGAAGAAGAGGGGTTGGTTGTAATGACTCATCTTTTACCGCAAGAGAAGGAAGCACTAGTGGTAGTGGCTCATCTTTTACCTTGGGTGGAGGAGGAGGGGTTGGTTGTAATGGCTTATCTTTCACTTCAAGAGGAGAACAAATATGTGTTGGATGCAACAAATCACCTTTTACCTCAGGAGGTGGAGGAGAAGGGGTTGGTTGTAATGACTCACCTTTTAGCATAAGGGGAGGAGGAGGGAAGGTTGGTTGCAATGACTCATCTTTTACCTTAGTAGGGGGGATTGGTTGCATTAGCTCATCTTTTACCTCAAAATGATGAGGTGGAGGGGTTGGTTGTGGTTGCTCATCTATCATCTCTAGAGGAGGAGGGGTTGGTTCCAATGACTCATCTATCGCTTTGGGTGGAGGAGGGAGGATTGGTTCCAACATCTCATTTTGTAACTCAAAAGGATGGGTTGGTTGCATTGTTTCATCTTTTACATCAAGAGGCAACTCATCTTTTTCCTTAGGAGAAGGAGGAGGGGTAGGTTGTAGGGGCTCATATACCTCGGGAGGAGGGGATGGTTGTAGGGGCTCATCTCCCTCGGGAGGGGGAAGGATTGGTTGTAACCATGTATCTTTTACCTCAAAAGGAGAAGGAGAGGTTGGTTGTGGTGATTCATTATCGAGAAAAGAAGGGGGTGTTGGTTGAGGTGATTCATCATCGAGAGAAAGGGGGGTTGGTTGTACTGATTCATCTTTTATATCGGGAAGAGGAGGATAAGGGGTTGGTTGTAGCAGCTCATCTTTTATCACATAGGGAGATGTAGGTGGCGTTGGTTGCAGCAGTTCATCTTTTATCTCAGGAGGCGGCATTGGTTGCAGCAGTTCATCTTTAATCTCAGTAGGCGGAGGATGGATAGGTTGCAGCGGTTCGTCTTTTATCTCAAGAGGGGGAGGATGGATAGGTTGCGATGGCTCATCTTTTACTTCACGAGGAGGGGTTGATAGAAGCGGCTCACCTTTTATCTCATGGAAATGAGGAGATTTCAGTTGCAGCGGCCACTCCTCCTTGGGTGAAGTTTCTGACGCTGGAGTCTGCCCTGGTCTAGCCGTCTCTGATGTAGGCAATATATCTGGTGGATGCTTTTGTCGAACATCTTCTTCCGGAACGATTGCAATCGGCGTGATATCAGGCTCACATGGACTTTCCGGTGGAAGAGCTGGATGCAGGCCTACCTCTTCGACCTTCGGTTCTGAAAAGGTTGGGATCTCTGGAGCATTATCATCTATTGTGTCTGTTACTTGTTCTTCTTCCACCGGACCAGCCTTTCCAGCTTCTTCAGGAGGCATCTCTTCCGTCGGAGCTTCAACGTCTATTGCCTTTGGTAGGCTGCTTGGTGGTCTGCTTAGAGCCGACTCATTGGTGGATTCAGGGACTTCAACTTCCGGGCAAGCTGTAGATGGACAGTCATGGCTGTCAGGGACTTGAATGACCTCAGGAACTTCGGGTACTTGTCGTGAAGGAGGACGATCTCTTGGAGGTTCCTCTGGTTCAGCTAGAATTCTACTGCTCTCTTCTTGAGCCTCGAGTGGTTCAGCCGGTGTGCGATTTACTTCTTCGTGAGCAGGTGGCTTCTCTTCTAGTTTGACCTCGGGTATTTCATCTGTCGCAGGAATTTCTTCTTCATGTTCAGGTGACTCCTTTTCTAGTTTAGCTTCAGGCTGGCTTGGGGTCTCGACAGGAGCAGCATTTTGAGCAGGAGCTTCCGCTTTTTCCACCGGAGGTTCAACAATTTCCTTAGCAGGCGTTTCAATTAACTCTGGAATCTCGAGCATCGGTGGAGAATGTGTCGAAGTTTCCTCATCATGAATTCCGTCCCTGTCTTCTTCTAACTCGATTGCTCTGATACTTTTTTCTTCATGTCTTTGTGCTTCCTCTTCAGGCAACCTTGGGATCTTCAGGGGAACAAATTTTTCGGCTTCTTGAGGGGGTTTTTCTTCGGCAGAAACTCCCGCTGTCTCTTCCATTGGAGGTTCAACGTTTTCTTCCCGAGGTGGTTTAAACAACTCTGAATTATCTAGTACTTTCGATATCGGGAATTCTTCTTCCCGACCAGTTTCTTCGTTATGTCCTGGTAGCTCCTCTTTTGATTTAACCTCGGGCGGCTCATCCGCTGCGGGAATTTCTTCACCATAGCCGACTGGCTTTTCTTCTTGCTTAAACTCAGGCAAGCTCAAGATCTTGACAGGAACAAAATTTTCGGCTTCTTCAGCTGGAGCTTTGGCTGTTTCCACTGGAAATTGAACGCTTTCTCCTGGAAGCGGTTCAATCACCTCTGGAATGCCGAACTTTGGCGGAGGATTTGTCGGACTTCCTTCATCGCGAATTCCACTCGTGTCTTCTTCACTCTGATCAGGCGGTTCATCGGACATGGGAAATTCTTCTTCCGGAAGCCTCGGGATCTCCGCAAGAACAACGCTTTTGGCTTCTTCAGGAAGCGCGGACGTCTCTTTAGCAGAAACTGCCGGTGTTTTTTCTACCGGAGGTTCTATAGTTTTTTCTCGGGGCGGTGCATCCTCCTCTGGAATGTCGAATATTGGAGGAACTGTCAGAGTTTCCTCATCACGAATTCCTCCCTTGTCTTCTTCAGCTTGAACAGCTGGTTTCTTCGACACAGAAAATTCTTCTTTGGGACTAGTTGGCTTCTCTTCGGGCAGCGCCGTGATCTCCGCGAGAACATTGTCTTGGGAAGGCGCCTCTTCAGCAGGAGCCTCCGCTTTTTGTTCCGCCGGAGTTGCTGTTGTTTCTTCAGGAGGCGGTTTAATCAACTCGGGAATGCCCGGCATGGGAACAGAATTTTTCGGAGGCTTCTCTTCCGTTGGAGGTTCAACGTTTGTTGCCTTCGCTGGGCTGCTAGGCGGCCTGTTTAGAGCTGGGTCATTGGCAGATTCAGGAAGTTCAACTTCCGGGCTATCTGTGGATGGACCTCCATGACTTCCAGGGACTTGAAACACCTCAGGAACTTCGGGTACTTGTGAAGGACAAAGATCTCTGGGAGTTTCCTCTGGTTCAGCAAATATTCCACTGCTCTCTTCTTCAGCCTTGGGCTGTTCATCAGGTGTGCGATTTTCTTCATCATGAGCCTTGGGCTTGTCTTCTAATTTCACCTCGGGTTCTTCATCTGTTGCAGGAATTTCTTCTTCATGCTCAGGGGACTCCTTTTCTAGATTGACTTCAGGCAGACTTGGGATCTCTGCTGGAACAACATTTTCAGTTTCTTCAGTAGAAGCTTCCGCTTTTTCCACCGGAGGTTTAACAATTTCTTCAGCAGACGGTTCAATTAACTCTGGAATCTCGAGCATTGGTGGAGGATGTGTCGGAGTTTCCTCATCATGAATTCCGCCTCTGTCTTCTTCTACCTGGATTGGTATGATACTTTCTTCTACATGCTTATGTGCTTCGTCTTCGGGCAGCCTCGGGATCTTCAGGGGAACAAATGTTTCGGCTTCTTGAAGGGGTGTTTTTTCGGTAGGAACTTCCGCTCTGTCTACTACCAGCGGTTCCACATTTTCTTCCCGAGGTGGTTTAATCACCTCTGAATTATCTTCTGGCAACTCCTCTTTTGATTTAACCTCGGCCAGCTCAGCCGCTCCAGGAATTTCGTCATCATAGCCAAGTGGCATTTCTTCTCGTTTAAACTCAGGCAAGCTCAAGATCTCGACAGGAAAAACATTTTCGGCTTCTTCAGCTGGAGCTCTCGCTGTTTCCACCGGAAGTTGAACGGTTTCTTCTGGAGGTGGTTCAATCACCTCTGGAATGCTGAGCTTTGACGGAGGAATTTTCGGAGATTCTTTATCGCGAATTCCACCCTTGTCTTCTTCAGTCTGATCAGGCGGTGCATCCGACTTGCGACAATTTTCTTCCGGAAGCCTCGGGATCTCCGTAAGCACAACGCTTATGGATTCTTCTCGAGGCGCGGGCGTCTCTTCAGCAGAAGCCGCTGCTGTTTTTTCCACTGGAGGTTCAATAGTTTCTTCTCGAGGTGGTGCAATCACCTCTGGAATGTCGAATATTGGAGGAACTGTTGGAGTTTCCTCATCACGAATTCCTCTCTTCTCTGCTTCAGTTTGATCAGCCGGTTTCTCAGTTGTGGAAAATTCTTTGGAACTGGTTGGCTTCTCTTCGGGCAACGTTGTGATATCCACAAGACCATTGTCTTGGGAAGCCGCCTCTTCAGCAGGAGTCTCCGCTTTTTCTTCCGCCAGAGGTACGATTATTTCTTCAGGAGGCGCTTCCACAGCAGGAGTCTCCTCTGTTTCTTCCGCCGGAGGTGTGGTTGTTTCTTCAGTGGGCTGTTTAATCACCTCCGGAATGCCGGGCGTTGGAAGAGAATATTTCGGAGGTTCTTCATTACGAACTCCACCTGTGCTTTCTACAGTCTGATCGGGCGGTTCATCCGACATGTGAGATGATGATTCTTCTTCCTCTTTTGGCAGCCTGGCGATCTCCGCCGGAACAATTTTTTCGGCTTCTTGAGCGGGCATCTCTTCGGCAGCAGCTTCTGCTGTTTTTTCTACAGGAGGTTCAACAACTTTTTCAGGAGGCGATTCAATAACCACTCCAATGCCGAGTATTGGAATAGGAACTGATGGAGGTTCCACGTGACGAATTCTGCCCGTGTTTTCTTCTGTCTGATCTGGCGGTTCAACCAACGCGGGAGATTCTTCTTCATGACCAGGTGGCTCCTCTCCGGGCATCTCTGCAAGAACAACTTTTTTGGCTGCTTCAAGAGGTGCCTCTTTGGTTCTTGATCTTTCTTCCAATGCAGGTTCGATGATTTCTTCAGGAGGCGCTGCAACTTCTTTGGAATGAGGTTCTGTCAGAGGCTCTGTAGGAGGTTCTTCTTTACGAATTCCAACCGCTTTTTCTTCAACCTGATCGGTTGGTTCATCCGACCTGGGAAATTTTTCTTCATGACGAGGTAGCTTCTCTTCGGGCATTTCCTCAAGAACGATGTTACCGGTTTCTTCAAGAAGCGCCTCTTCGGCAGGAGCTTCCACTGTTTCTTCCACCGGAGGTTCTAGACTTTCTTCATGAGCAAGTGGCTTCTCCTCTTCAGGCAGCCTCAGGATCTCGGCGGGAACAATCTTTTCAGCCTCTTCAGTCGGAGCTTCAACAGCTTCACTTGACGGCCGGCCGCCTTTCTCCTCTTCTTCCTCCTCTTGCTCCTTGGCCGGTTCAGCGCCGCCTTCTATTTCCTGGCTAGCTGTAGATGTCCATGGTTCAATCTCCTCTGGAATGTCAGGTTCGCGAAGTAGAGGAATAAGATCTGTGGGACTTTCACCTCTGTCTTCTCGATCCTCAGGCAGTTCATCCGCTCTGGCAATTTCTTCTTGGTGACCAGACGGTTCCTCTTCTTGATTAAGATCAAATTCTTGTTCTTCATAAACGGGCTGCTCCTGTTCAGGCACGCTAGGGATCTCCTTTTCAGCCTCTTCAGTCGGAGCTTCAACAGCTTCACTTGACTGCCCGCCGCCTTTCTCCTCTTCTTCCTCCTTTTGCTCCTCGACCGGTTCAGCGCCTTCAATTTTCGGGCCAGCTGTAGATGTCCACGGTTCAATGTCCTCTGGAATGTCAGGTTCGCGAAGTAGAGGAATAAGATCTGTGGGACTTTTATCTCTCTCTTCTTGATCCTCAGGCAGTTCATCCGCTCTGGCAATTTCTTCTTGGTGACCAGACGGTTCCTCTTCTTGATTAAGATCAAATTCTTGTTCTTCATAACCAGGCTGCTCCTGTTCAGGCACACTAGGGATCTCCTTTTCAGCCTCTTCAGTCAGAGCTTCAACAGCTTCACTTGAAGGCCCGCCGTCTTTCTGCTCTTCTTCCTCCTTTTGCTCCTTGGCCGGTTCAGCGCCTTCAATTTCCGGGCTAGTTGTAGGTGTCCACGGTTCAATCTCCTCTGGAATGTCAGGTATATGATCTGTGGGACTTTTACCTCTCTCTTCTTGATCCTCAGGCGGTTCATCCGCTCTGGGAATTTCTTCTTCGTAACCAGACGGTTTTTCTTCTTGTTTAAGATCAAATTCTTGTTCTTCATAACCAGGCTGCTCCTGTTCAGGCACCCTAGGGATCTCTGCAGGATCGATCTTTTCAGCGTTTTCAATCGGAGCTTCAACAGTTTTAGTCGTCGGGCTGCCGATTTTCGGGCTATAGGCCTCAGCGCCCGTTCGTTCAGTCTCGGGAATACGGAGTACTCCGCCAGACAGAGGATCCGGCAATGGAGGTTCTTGTTCTTGTGGCCCAGTCTCCTCGGCCTGGCCCGAAACCCTCACTCTCCCGAGTTCCCCGGGTCTTAATTTAGGCAAGAAGACATACAACGCACCATGTTCAAAACTACCGACCGTGTCATCCAAGCTAACATTGTCAGGGATTCTGAAAGATTTTCTAAACGTTTTGCACCTGCGTTCCCTTCGATGCCACGTCCATCCCACCATCACCATTTCTTGGAACCATCTTTGCCCACTCAATATCAGAGTCCCCATATCATCAATCTCCACTCTTACATTATCTTTACTGAATCCTTCAGTACCATGTATAACAGTTACACGACCATCTCATATCAGCAAATACCAAACAAATGCCAAAATTATCATAAGAAAAAAAGAACAAGAAGGATTTTTTCATGTACCTGGCAGATAAGCAATGAGTATGTATGAATGCGGAGTCTCTGAGATTTCGATATAAGGATCAAACTCTTCTATTTCATACAGATGCCGGTCGTCGGATCCATCCCTGCGATCGCCTCTGTTGCAGGTATTACTGAGATTTAAGTTCAACTCCATATCATCACACATCAGCTGAAGTGCTCTGAAGAGTTTTTTTTCCAGCTACCTGCATTCAGACGACCAGCGTTGCCATGAATTTTCTGAACTTCCTTAACACGGCGAAGCTACCGATGCATGTCTGGTCTGCCTGGGCTTTTCTCTGAACTTTTGGCGGGGGTGCCTGAACGTGTGTACTGTAGAAGGTCTCAAAAGCGCATTTTGTCGCTTTAACGTTAAAAAAAGATCGATTCAAATGGAACCGACAGCGATAAAGAAGTTTCCCAGCGTTGTTGGTCATTTGGTTGGACGGTGGGCGCTCTTCGAAGGACAAAGTTAACGGTAGTGGACGGTGGGCGCTCTTCGAAGGACAAAGTTAACGGTAGTGGACGGTGGGCGGTGTGAGAATTTAACGGTTAACATGTCATTTTGCCAAATCAGTTGAAAAAGACAAAATACGGAAAACATATCTTAGTCGGTGGGTTGTTTTTTAATTTTTTTTTTTTTTTATATTTAAACGTCATTTTGCCAAATCAAAATAGTCGTAAGATTGTTGTACTTGTTAATTCAACGATTAAAATTAAATAGATTTAATTAGTCTGTCATCTATAAATCGATTTTACACTTAATTTAGAAAATGTTGATATTAAACAAAAATCTAATATAAAAAAATTAATATTTAAAATTTGATTGTGAATAAAAAAATTTATTAACTTTAAAATATGAGTTAATGTATGGGAGATTATTCTAATCTAAATTTCATATTAGTGTTGAATTTGATATAGTTTAATATTAAAATATTGATTAGTTATAATTAGATAGTATAATAATTATTTTTAATTAATGTTAATATATTTATTTTGAAAGTACTAAATTTTAATTTAATTTATAATATAGATTTATATGCATAGTACAGATTATTTTTATGAAATATTTATAAAATATTTTTAGTAGTTGTTATTGATAAAGTTAAGGTTTTTTTTTCCTTACATTATATGAAAAGTTGAAGAGTTTATGCTTGATCAAAGCCACAAAAATGAATCCTTTTGAGAGAGGAAGATGACAAAACACTGACTAGAAATTCGAAATACAAAAACATAAACTAACAATTTGGCCTTTGAGGCCATAAGAAAAACCTAAAGAAATAGAAAATTGATAAACCAAAGACATAACAAGTATGAGCAGACTAGGAAGAGGGGTTTGAGTTTGTGGTTGCAACCTATATCGACTCCTTGTTGTTGTCAAGTGGGGAGCCAATAATAGGGGGGATGTCGAGGTGCTTCTTGATGTGCTATAGTTGATCACCCAAATATGTCAGGTGTTGGTGCTGATGTTCCATGGAGAGAAGCATGTCCTCTTTGTGTGCATGCCAGTCCATTAACTTTTCCTAGTAAAAACTTAATGTGCCAGTACAGGTCCACCGTGTGTATATAATGGTTGAAACACCCAAGTGCGTGCCCTATTTCAAGCACCCAATCAACGAAATCTAATATTACTTTCGTGTATGAGAGAAGTTATCTTTGATTGGTTGCTTCCCTTTCAGCATGAGTGAGTTCTTCTTGAATGGGGGTGGGGTGAATTCCCAAAAATGAGCTACTAGATCTCCAACTCGAAGTTGTGTATGTGTGTTGCCTCGACTGGCTCGCTCTTGATAGTACACAACACCTCTGCAGACATGAGCTCTTTGGTGATGCATGGCGGTTGCACGAGGAGGAGAAAAAGGCCAAAAAACCAAGAGGGGGTTGTCAAAAATAGGATGGGGTGGACAAGAGGGAGAATGTTCCAAAAGGCTGAACTAGGACCGTGACCTCAACAAAGGGGGTTGGAAGAACCAAAACTAGACAGGTTGGAGGTGAGTTAGTGGAACAAATGTCTCAAAAGAAGGAATGTCACTATCAGAAGGAAGTCGAGAGTGCAAGGGCCTACCACAAGAGAACAAGAGGTCAA
Organism: Pinus taeda; assembly: GCA_000404065.3. Lineage (NCBI taxonomy): Eukaryota > Viridiplantae > Streptophyta > Pinopsida > Pinales > Pinaceae > Pinus > Pinus taeda. The sequence continues at coordinate 37,107 of APFE030616732.1, read as the reverse complement.
TAACTACGAAGAAGGGGGTGAATGCCCAACCATCACTAGAACAAAGTGTTAAGGCAATAGTCTTACCAGGGAAGAGAAGTGGAAGTGACCAAGGAGGAAAAAGGAAAGACTTGTCCCTAGTTGCATGGGACAAGCTTTGCCTACCAAAACTGAAGGGTGGGTTGGGATTGCAGGATCCCACCACCATGGCAACAGTGCTTGGTGCTAAAACATGGTGGAGATGGATCCAATGTGGATCAAATCTCTGGAAGAGCCTTTGCTACGAAAGTATGTTTATCATACCCCTCCTCAGCTCCTTATTGGAATCCATTTCGCCAACACAAGCTCATCCATTTGGACTCTAGCAAAATAGGGCATGCACCTAATTCAACAACATTATTTTTGGGAAGTCATGGATGGACGCTCCACTCTGTTTAGGGAAGATTCATGGAAACAACTCCCCAAATTTAAAACTCAAGAACATTTGGATAGTCTCTGCCAACAAATGATAGCTTAAGGTATGACAAAGGTCAACAACTGTTGGAAAGGCCTTGACCCAAATCAACCATGGAGGTAATGGTTCCCATTAGAAGAATGACACTCTAAGCTAGAGGAGGAATCATAGAGCAAGTTATGGAGAAACCTCCAACAAGGGCTCATTCCTATCTCCTCTCAACTTGATAAACTCTAGTGGGGCTACAATCCAAAAGGTTCCTTCACTGCTCAAGGAGCTAACAATTTGGAAGTAAGACATCAAGATATATCAAGAGCACCTATATGAAACAACATTTGGAAACAAAATTTATGGTAAAATATCTCCTTCCTTTGGCTTCTTGCCCAAAATAAGACCCTAACATGGGACAATATTTAAATGTGTTCTCATCTTGGACCCTCTTGCTACTCGCTTTTCTTGCTTAATTCTAAAAACCTTGAGCACCTATTCAATAGTTGTACCTATTCTAAAAACCTCGAGCTACGATTGGAAGCATGTCTTAATTGCTCTAAATGAGGTCCACTTAGCATACCTAACGCTATTGAAAATTGGATCCCCCCCCAAAGAAAGGTGAGCGGGATTCGATGGATTTTGTTAAGAATGGAAGCAGGGGCCATGAGGGCAGAGCATAGGTAGATAGGGAGGGCTTGGAGGACGCCTTTGTGGAGGATGAGGTGTCAAACCATATTGAGGGAGCGAAATGCCCATCTCGCCAACTTATTGTTAAGCTTGGTTAGAATTTCTTCTCATAAGTTCCATTTGACGGAGTTTTCCATGAGAAGGGTGCTGAAGTACTTCAAGGGGAGTTTGCTTATATGGAATCCAAGGATGCTTGCTACGCATTGCTGGACAGAAAGAGGGGTGTTAAAGAAGAAAACTTGAGATTTGGTTTTAGTAATCTTCATACTTGAGGCTTGAGAGAATTTGTCTAGAATTTGCAAGAAGTTGTTAGCCTCTTGAATGATGGGGATGCCCATGTCCATGGAATCATCTACAAATTGTTGATGAGTTAGAGGAAGATCCACTCCAAATAATGAAAGTTCCTTGATTTTTTTCTCCGCTATCACTGCTATAAGGGCTCTTCCCAACCCTTCCATTGTCAATATGAAGGGGAAGGGTGAAAGAAGACCTCCTTGACGAATGCCTCAAGATGTTTTGAATGGACTAATAGGAGAGTCATTGACAAGAATGGAGAAGAATGCAAGCGATAACAACCTTTGGATCCATGCAACCCACTCTTGATTAAAGTCAAAGGGTGTTAGAATGTTGAGAGGTAGTGTCACATGAGATTATCAAAGGCCTTTGAGAGATCCAACTTGAGTAGCATACCTAGTTTCTTTGAAGCTTTTAATGAATGGATGGTTTCATGTGCTACCATGATACCATCTAGAATTTGGCACCCGTCGACATACCCTATTTTCTCTGGTGAAATGAGCTATGGAAGAGGAGGTTTAAGCATGTTGGCAATGATTTTGGTAATGACTCTGTAGACGACATTGCATAAGGCGATAGGCTTGTATCCATTTATGTCCTCTACCTTGTCTTTCTTTGGCACCAATGTGAGAAAAGCGACATCAAAAGCTTTGAGGATGGATTTTGACCACGTCGATTCTTCCATTGTCTGACAGATGTCTTGTTTTACTATGGACCCACAATGTTGGAAACATTCACTTGTAAATCCATTAGGGCCGGGAGCTTTGTTGTAGGGCATTGATTTAATTATTGCTTCAACTTCTTCAAAGGAGATCTCTCGAAGAAGAGCCTCATTTTTCCCCTCGTTAACAGAGATGGGATAGGTTGGATTATTTGTTGGATCTCTTGTTGCCTAGTAGGTATTGGATCTTTTAAGAGCTCCTGATAAAATCATTTGAACTCATGAGCAATGTCCTTATACTCTTGTATTTTGACTCCAAGATTTTTGAGGGAAGACATACGACGATTATGATGGCAATGTTGTCACATCCTTTTATGGAAGAACGTAGTATTTTTTTATCCTTCTTTGAGCCAACATACCCTTGATTTTTGTTGTCATAAGAGTTCTTGCCTCTGATATTCCTCAAAAAAAGAGAGAATGGAGGCTTCGTCTTTAATTAGTTGCTATAGTAATTCCTATGATCTACCATAGAATATCACTTCCTATTATATATTTTCCATCTATTTTTACTATTCTAGTAAGCTATTGTCAAATTTTGCTTTGTTCCAACCTTTAAATTACAATTTAATATATACAAAATTTGACAACTTTTTAAATTACACTAAATTACATTTATATTCAAACTTATTCTTCCAATTACATTTACATTAAAACATATTCAAAATTATTATACATTTATATTCAAACTTGTTATTAAATCCAAATCCTATAAATGTAGAAATGTTTAACGATGTTTTGACATTTAAAAAATAAATTATATTTTTTAAATAAAATTATAATTTCCTCTAAATAAAATTATTTTTATAGGGAAAAAATAAAATGAAAAATTACAAGTTAATAACAATGGAAATAAATAAAGAAAAGAATCTAAATATAAATTCATAGTTATTGATTATTTATTAGCTGATTATTAATATAGTAGATGATTTATTGTTAAAATGAATTAAATATTTTATGATTATTAATTTTAGGCTGATAATTAATATTAGTGATGATGATTGTTGAATTTTCATTGAAAAGTACGATGTTAATTATTGTATTTGATGGAGGTAATAGTTGAATATAAATAAAATAAATTATAAGTATTTGAAAATAATCTTTTTATTAAATTTTTTCTAGTTAAGACTAAACTAAGTACCCACGGGGGATTTGAACGAGTGATCTATCGCAAAGAGTGCCTTAACAACGCACCCATTCACCATCAATCCAAAGCTCGATGGGCAAAATATCTTTTATTATTACAAAATATTTTTTACATTATTAAGTGTTTCTAAAATAATTAAATTGAGTGTTTCTAAAATAATTATAGTTTATATATTTAAAATTATGCTAAACATTTTATAATATGAAGCGATTTAATGAGCTCCACTTGTTTGTGTTTGTAAGGTTTGTTTGATATTTTTATCGTGATAGTTTATATATATAAAAGAGTTAAATTGAGTAATAGTTTTTATATAGAGAAAGTTA
>APFE030616715.1:0-15721 GCA_000404065.3 Pinus taeda | reverse complement strand
AACAAGATGATGGAGCTTAGTGGAAAGGAGTCGCCTTCACTAAGTGGTCCTGCAGGCAAGTTTTGGCGCAAAGTCTATTTTTAGACTATGTCTATTTTTAGACATATGGATCATGGTCTATGAGCTGCAGGATACTGTTTATGGATGAATGGTCATGTTGGGAAAAATATATGGACTTCTATTTTTTGGATCACAGCGGTGTGATCAGAGTCTATTTTTAGACTGTCAGGTAAAAATAGAAACAATCAAATATTATTAGCCTTAGTAATATTTGGACTCTAAACTTTATCTTATTCTCTTGGAGCACTTTAGTCGGAGCTACAGATGTGGAACATGCAACTGCCTGAAGGAATCACGTGGTTACCTATGGGTTAACTTGAGCTATTGCATGGAGGACTTCAGTGATTGAGTTCTGTGGAGTTGGATCAGGAGTTGATGGAGTTGTGTTCAGTTTGACTTAGTTGAACTAGTTGTAGTTAGTCTAACTGGAAAATAGACTAATTATGAGTTGTGTAAATTAGTTATTAATTAATTCACTAATTATTAACTCATAATGCAACTGAAGAATACATCAGTTAACTCAGTGCATGGATAGTTCAGTGGAGACAGTGTTAGAGGTAAGTGAAAGGGTGAGTTGTGACTATCAGTTGTGCATGAGATCTTGCACAATCAATGGGATTGAGATATACCAAGTGATTATAGCCTCTACTCATGTGATTTCCAGTGTGGGTGATTCTCATGAGGTAAAAGACGAGTTTGGATCAGCCATTCTCATCTATTCTCATGCAGGATTGCGCAGTGGAGGCAGGCAAGCAACGAGGGAGATTTGGAGATCAGATCTGAGCTGTATTGTGTGTAACAGGTGAAGATAGTGCTGGATACTTGTGAAGAGTATTGTACTATGTATTATTACATGTTCTCAATCAATATAATATATAGATAGTTGGGGTTTTTAGCGAGATGCTTTCCCCAGGAAAATACTATGTTGATATGTGCGATTGATGCTTCTATGTGCGCATGTTATTGTTTCTGCTTCTGTAAATTGATGATCAATGTAGAGGAGGTTATGTATTATGCATGTATTCTACAATAGTGTATAATCGGGATAATCTCTATGAATATGTGTCATATTATTCAAAATTTCTACAACTTCAACCCAACTCAAACGATTGTGTGTCCCAGAAAGATCGGGTCCACAGAAATAGGTCAAGACCTCGAAGTTGGCCATTGACCCGATCACATTAACTATAGGATACCTCTATGACATCGGTGAGATGGTTCGTGATGTCACCAAGGAAGTGCTCCAAGAAGTTATGATGGAGCAACAGACGTTGTTGGAGGCCCTAAGGGCGCAGCTGCAGGAACTACAGGTGCGGCCCCTGTCGGAAGTAACCTTGTCCAATACCATAGTGTTACCAAAAGGAGTCTAGCAGTAGAAAATGAGATCAACAGAGCTGCAGTTGGCAGGATCAAAGAACTTGGCCTCAATTGGGCTGCCCTTCCGTGAGAAACATTGTACCAACTGTAGGATGGCATAACAACAGAACTCCATGCCAAGGAGGGCCACGTGATACAGGTTCTGAGTGAGAAAAAGATAAACATTGAACAACTCAACCTGTAGCGTGATGAACTGGTATGATAGACTCAGCAGTTGGAACAGGTGGTAGACGATGCTTGCAAAGGCGTCCTGGAGCTGGCCATCCCAGCAGATCTACTAGCAGCAGAGCGGATCCACAGGTTGGCAACCAACGTCCATGAAGCCAGAGCAGAAATAACAAAGGTTCAGCTGGAGCTGAACCTTCAAATAACCGAGCTGCGGTTAAAGGCGCAACCTTCCACTCCCCCGGAAGTTAGAGAACAACGCTTTAGTGCTATCCAAACATGGTTGGAAGAAATTGGACGTGCAGTACAAGACTGTGCTGGTATGTTGGAACAAGAATTTGTGGTCCTCACATCTTTGCAGGAGGACCCCAACATACAATGCCTGGAAACAGAGGCACGTGAACTTCAGATGTAGTATGACAGTGTCCGAGCAACTACGCATATAATAGTCCTCACTCAGCGGCTTGCGAAGATGCAACAAGCTAAGGCACTGAAGGAGCAAGTGGATGTGGTGTGACAGAAAGAGGTAGTTGTCAAAGCACGTGTCCAGCCATGGATTGATGAGGCCTTCATCATCATGACAGATATCGAAGGCAAGCTCACACATATGCAGGGGATGTACGTGCTAAGGCAGGTATTTGCTCCTAACAAAGAGGCTTCGGAAGAGCACATGTAGCAGGTCCAACAAACCACAACGCAGTGCGATGTAGACCTCTGAGTAGTTCAGGACCAGTTGGAGGGACTCCGTGCCAAGATCGCTGCACCGACAGAGTGACTCGAGGGTGAGTCACGATGTTTGTGTTGGGGGCTTGTTGGGCATGGAATCCCCCCACAACATGTTTTGGGGCTCAAAGCTCAAGTTTTGGTCAAAAATGTTGTAAGGCTCCGCGAATTACGGGTGCGGAGCATGAAATGTATATTGAGTCATAGGGTTGTCCACCCTAAGTGTTGTAATGTAATGTCATGTCGGCCTACCCATGGTTCGCAAACCATGGGATTGTATAAATAGAGCGAGGCTCTAAGTTGTAAAGAAAGGAAGAGATAGATGAGCATGGATGAAGTCTAGAAGGTAGCAGATAGAGAAGGAGTCTAAGTGTCTTGGGTCGTAGTAGTAGGAAGAGGCTCTGTAGCTGAGTGCGCAAAGGCCTAGTAGAGTCTGCAGCTGAGTGCGTAGGGCGAAGTTGAGTCTATAACCCAAGAAGAAGAATAATAAAGAGAAGTTTGATTCTAAAAATTGTGTATCTCGTTTTATAATTTCAGGTTAATAGTAAGGAACTTGGGTAATTACATGGATCACGCTTCGAACAAAGCCGCACGAAGGTAGCGTTGCAGGCTGTGAGGTAAAAATAGGTGCACGTAGCATTGTGTGCGTAGGGTCAAACCGCGGACCAACGAAAAACCATCAGACATCTCTAGGGTGCGAAAACCTGGTTCTAGCACCCTCCCATACTACTTCGGGTGAGACCTCAGTCTGTGTTCCGCGGTCTGTTGTGAAAAGGGCCAGTAGTACCAGGATTTGTTTGGCTAAATCACCTCTGAACCTGGGTCAGGCCCATGCAAGCCAAAAAATGTGGACTTTTCCAATCAATTCTATGCCTACAACCTCGTATACCTAGCCACCTTTTCAAGGCTAGAACTCAGGCCCCTACCCATAATTCAATGAGACTTCCAAAAATGATAAATAATATAAGAACAAAGCTTCCAAACCAAAAAATTGAATCAAGACTTGACCAGACCCTTCCCAACTAGGACTCGCATTCCATCAAACACATGATGAACATGCAACCTATAGGTCATGAATGCATATCTGAACATAGGAATTTGAAACTTATCTGAGGTTTAACAAGAAGGACTAATGCCCTCTCACAATGGTTGTCATAAAAAAATTAGGTCATGCATTCATTATTCATTTAGTTACAAGTAGAAACATGATGAGATCCATGACTAAGATATGTCATTAAACAATGCTTATAACCAACATATAACCAAATAATTAACAATGATAGAACAACCATTAAAGCCACACAACAACAAGTATAATTACTCATCAAAGACAAGAGAAACTTATCTCTTATTAAACATAAGAAAAATCAACCAGGTCTGGGACTTCCACATGCCACCTGACCATAGATTGGGATGAACTAAATCTTTGTTTCAATCAATCACCCCCATGCCATATTCCAAGTATGAATGCGGGATCTCATGGGATAAACCAATCCATAAAAAATGAAGGGAATCCAGACGTTAAACCACCCCCACCCACACCATACCATGATCTCACCTAAACTAGTTCCGAGATCATAAAACCAAACCAAGCTTGGATGCCTCATAATTCCTTCACCATCCATTCAGGAATTTTCTTGTCTCCACCCACCTATTGAGGGATTCCCAGAGAGAACCATCTCCACCCCCAACCCTTGGGATTTTCCTGAGACCACCTCACCTAGATCCAAAACCTTCCAAAAATACAAAGCTCAACCAAGAATGAATCCCATAATACCATGGCTATCCGGAAATGGGAAGGAAAGGCCAAAATCCACTCCCGAAACCTGGCAAAACCCATGCCAATGACAACAAAAGAACCAAATATCCACATGCACATACCATGCATGCCAAGACCAGATAGAAAATCTTACATGTAACCTGTTACCTACAAGTATTACCACTAAATCCACTTGATCCAACCTTTCCTTGTGATGAAAATAGCAACAAGAAATGCTAAAAATAGAAGTTCTAAAATTAGCACTGCTATAAATAGAATTTTGGGATACATTCCAATTTTAGTTAGTCCCTAAACTAAAATTGAGAATTAAAATTCGAATTTGATCTTAGCAATTGTTTGTAAAATAATTAATTAATTCATATTGAGTTAATTAGTTGTATAAAATCAAACATGAAGTCTATGTGAAGACATGCAATAGTTTCTCCATTGATTGAGGAAGTCATCCCTTGATTAAAGGAGATCAGGATGAGTTGTACTTCGAGTTGTAATTAGTTAGCTCAATTAACTGAGTTAAGTCCAGTTAGATTTGAACTAATTGTGAGTTCAGTCAGTTATTGCATGCATGCATGCAACTAGTGTTCTCCAAATAACTGAATATTCTCTCATAAATAACTCATGCATGTCACTTTAGAGAAAGACCCAGTTGAGATTAAAGACAGGGACATTGTACCATCAGTTGGAGGAATTTTCCTATAAAGGAAGCTCATCCATGTAGAAGGAATTCACTCCTTTAGGATTGCACAATTATTTCGGAGGTCAGTGTTGTGTGTGAGGTGAGAATCACACAGGTTGCAACTGGAGGACCCAGGAAAAAATGTGCAAGGAAATATGAGGCTTGGAGGGTTGATGGAAGGCATATCTTGTGTCTATTCAATCTGTGAGTTGTATTGTTCGATTCTACTAAGAGCAGGATAGCTTCTAAGCTGATGCTTTGTGTAATCTGAACATATTTCCACTTGTATGATAATATAGAGATCGGGGTTTTTAGCTGAGGCTTTCCCCAGAGTATTCTTCTGTGTTCATGTGTGATTGATTTCTCATTCTCAGTTATATGTGTTCTATTTGATCTTTCTCAGAATCAATTAAGCTTCCACATGTTTGTTTTAGATGTAGATCTGGTATTTTTCTTTAGTATATTGCATAATCTGTTGATCTATTGTGGGAATTTTTACATGGTATCAGAGCAAAAGTAATCAAAGTGAAGAACAATATAAAAAGAAGTTCGAAGTTTGAAGTTTCAAGTTCCTGATTATAGAATTCAAATTCTTATCACTTCTCAATTTCACCAATGGCGTTCAGTGGTTTAAGACTCGAGTATACCCTTGATGGCAGCTTGAATTATATAGCCTGGAAGGATCACATGGAAGCAGTATTAGAGGACAACGGTATCGAGGACTTCATTGATCAAGAAGTCCCCAAGCCGGTAGTAGCTAATGCTACAAAATTGGCAGAATGGAAGAAATGTGTGGCTAGAGTGAGGAGAATCCTCCTGGAGGGAGTTTGAGACCACATTGTCTCTAGCCTCCATGGGAAAGAGACACCGTTTTCGATGTGGAAAACATTGAAAGATTTATATCAGAACAACAACAATCAAAGGAAGTTGGCGCTGGGAGACAAGCTTCGGAAAATCAAGTGTGAAAAGGGCGACACGATCTCTACGTATCTGAACAAGCTCACCACCTACAGGGATGAGCTTGGAAGTGTAGGGATCACAACATTCGATGATGACATGGTGAGTCTTGCTCTCCTCGGTCTTCCTAAGAGCTAGAATAGCTACAAAGACTTGGTTAATGGAAGAGAGAAATTGTCAGATTGGGAATGACTTTGGTCGGATTTGATGCAGGAGGAGATAAGGAGAAGCACCAGAGATGGATCTTCATCAAAACAAGATGATGAAGAAAATACAACCTTAGTGAGTAAGGCAAGGAAAGGGAAAGGGAAGGCATCCCATCCCAAATCCAGTTCTTCCCATGGTGGGAAGAAGTTTGACAAATCTAAGGTGTGATGCTTTCGTTGTCATGAGGTGGGCCATTATGCTAAGAATTGTCCACAAAATAAATCCAAGAAGGGATCCTTGAAGGGATCAGACGGTGAGGCACTGGCCTCACAGTTCGAGTTGGATTTCTCTCTCATCGCATGCATGGTTTCATCCATGGTGGGATGTGTGTGGTACCTGGACAATGGAGCCTCTTTCCACATGTCCGACGACAAAAATATTTTCAGTACCCTGGAGGAGAAGGATCTCTAGATGCGGATCGAGATGGGCGATGATGGAAAGTACCATGTTTCAGGTGAAGGTACGATTGTGTTTCAGAGGGAGCATGGAGATCCTCTCACCCTGATTGATGTAAAGTATGTACCATGTCTGAATAAGAATCTTGTGTCTATCGCTATGCTAGAAAATAAAGGCTATGATGTAGTCTCTAGTAAAGGAAAGGTATTCCTGAGGCATATCAGTGTTGGACAGATAAAGAGGATTGGGATTCGAGTTAAAAATATCTACAAGTTGGAGGTAGATGACTGTGCAACATTGAGTTCCAAAGCAGAGGTGGTGCAAAGCCAAGATCTTGGTGAGCTATGGCATAGAAGATTGGGCCACTTGCACCATGGGTAAGTATGCGAAACATTCCTTTCAGAATCAAGATAGTAGAGCTGGAGCAATCCTAGAGCAAGCTCACTCAGATGTTTGTGGACCATTCTCTATAGCCTCCACCGCTAAACAAAGGTACTATGTTATTTTTATTGCTGATTTTTCTCGTAGATGTTGGATCTACTTTATGTAAAATAAGGATTAGACCTTCTTGAGGTTTTGTGAGTTTAAAGCCTTGGTAGAGAAAGAATCTGGAAAGAAAATAAAAGCCTTGCGTAGCGACAATGGTGGAGAGTATGTCTCCCAACAGTTTAAAGACTTTTTTCGTTACAGAAGGAATTAAACAGGATTTGACGACACTCCATAACCCATAGCAGAATGGGGTGGCCGAAAGGAAGAACAGATCGATTGTGGGAGCAGCTCATGCGATGTTGCATGAACAAATCCTACCACTTCATTTATGGGCTGAGGCATGCAATACAATAGTATACTTGTAGAACAGAAGGCCGCACCGTATACTGGGAATGAAGACACCTATGGAGGTCTTTTCCAGGAAGTGACCAGATGTGAGTACTGAAGGATATTTGGATCATCGGTTTATTGCCATGTGACCAAAGATGCCCATAAGAAGCTAGATCCAACTGCTAAGTTGGGGATACTTGTGGGGTACACTGATACACCCCACAACTATCGGGTGTTCCTACCTACTAGTCAGAGGATAATGGTACGCAAAGATCTGAAGTTTGACGATGTTATGAAACCAACTCACAAAAAGATAGAAAAGATATATAAATGCCTTAGAATTCAACCTCTTCAAGGGGGCAACCAAAGAATCATTCATTTGTGTAATGTAAAGGAGGTTTCCCCCTCGAAGAGGTTGAATTCTAAGTCGTTGATCTATCTTTTCTATCTTTTTGTGAGCCAGTTTCATAACAAATGAGCAGAAAGCTATGCGAGTATCACTTGAGAGGGAGCTAAAGTTGCATTCAGAGGAGGAACTTTCAATTCCTAAGGAGGAGGAGCCTCAGATTGATTTGGAGTAGCTGCATGCAAAGGATCCAGGAGTGGAGACATCCACTCATACTGAGTCTTCCAGAGATGGGCAGAAACACCCAAGGGAAGCTGACAGGTTGATGATGGATGCGCGATAGAATGTGGGACAACCATTCTCAACGTAGACAGAGGAAGTCATTCGAGCAGTACACTGGTTACATGGCCCTGGTTGGGGAGTGTGTAGAGTCCGAATCTTCTTCATTCGAGGAGGAAGTGCAACAACCAGTCTAGGTTGATGCAATGGTAGAGGAGTATGACTCTATCATTTGGAACAGTGTGTGGGATGTTGTCCCAAGACCTCAGGACAGGTCAGTGGTTAGTTCCAGATGGCTTTACAAGGTAAAGCAGGTAGCTGATGGCAGTGTTGAGAAACATAAGGCAAGGTTTGTTGCCCGAGGATTCTCACAGGTCGAGGAGATCGACTATGATGAGACCTTAGCAAGGTACTCATCTATCAGATCGATGTTGGCACTATTAGCTCAGATGGGTTGGAAGATCCATCAGATGGATGTGAAGACAGTGTTCCTCAATGGGAAGATTGAGGAAGAGGTTTACATTGAGAAACCAGAAGGTTTTGAGACCTTTGATCATGAGTCGCATGTGTGCTGACTCAAGAGGGCTTTGTATGGGCTGAAGCAAGCACACTGTTCTGGGTACATCAGGATCGAAAGCAATTTCATTTGGTTAGGCTTCACCAAGAGTGAAGTAGATGTGAACCTTTACCACATCATGGTAGAAGGTAAGCCATTGATCATTGTTCTTTATGTGGACGATCTGATTTTGATAGGTGATGATTAGTTGATCAAGTCTTGCAAGGAGGACCTTGCAAGAGAGTTCGAGATGAAAGACATGGGTCTTATGCACTACTTTCTAGGCATGGAAGTGTGGCAAAAAGATGGGGAAGCATTTGTGTCTCAAGGCAAGTATGCCAATGAGATACTCAGGCACTTCCACATGGAGAAGTGCAAGCCCATGCAAACTCCTCTAGCTGGGAACTGGAGGAAGGAGGATGCTACTTCAGGTGAGGTAGTAGCTGCTACTGTTTATCGGCAGCTTGTGGGTTCACTTATGTATCTAGTGAACACACAGCTAGACTTATGCTTTGCAGTGAACCAGCTGAGTCAAGCTATGGTTCAACATACCAAACTGTTTTGGAAGGCAACGAAGCATGTGTTGAGATACCTCAGAGGCATATATCAGTATGGATTGTGGTATAGACGGACAGAGGGAGTGAAGCTTTAGGGCTTCACAGGTGCATATTAGGCAGGGAGTCCATCAGACTGGAAGAGCACTTCTGGAGGAATCTTCAACCTTGGTTCAACGATAGTTTCTTGGTACAATAGGAAACAAAGGTCAGTTTCACTTAGCTCAACAAAGGCTGAATACATGGCTGCTAGTCAGGCAGCATGTGAGGCCATTTGGATGTGGAAGATTCTAGTGGGATTGTTTGGTCATAGGATGGATCCAACTGTGATCTACTGCGATACTCATAGTTGTATCAAACTCTCTGAGAATCCAATTTTTCATAACAGGTCCAAGCACATTGATATCATGTATCACCATCTTTGAGACTGTGTGGTCAAGAGGATCATGTTGTTGCTGTATGCTTCGAACGAGGAATAAGATGTAGATATTTTGACTAAGGCATTGTCAAAATGCAAGTTCGAGTTCCACAGAGACAAGATTGGGGTTACTGATAATCCCTTTCTTGTTGAGAGGGAGTATTGAAACTAGCAACAAGAAATTCTAAAATAGAAGTGCTAAAATTAACACTACTATAAATAGAATTTTGAGATACATTCCAATTTTAGTTAGTCCCTAAACTAAAATTGAGAATTAAAATTAAAATTTGATGTTAGCAGTTGTTTGTAAAATAATTAATTAATTCGTCTTGAGTTAATTAGTTGTAGAAAATCAAACATGAAGTCAAGGAAGCACTCCAAGAAGCCATGTCGGAGCAGCAGACTATATTGGGGGCCCTAAGGGCACAACTACAGGAACTATAGGTGTGGCCCCCACAGGAAGGAACTGTAGCCACCTACGGCGTAGCATGCACATCAGAAGCAGAGCAGCTGCTACGCGCAAAGATGGCCAACACCATAGTGCTATCGAAAGGGGCGCTAACAATAGAGAATGAGATTGACAAAGTCGTGGTTAGCAGGATTAAGGGACTTGGCCTTAATTTGGCTGCCCTTCTGCGAGACACACTGTACCAACTACAGGATGGCATAACAATAGAGCTCCATTCCAGGGAGGGTCGTGTGATTCAGGTGATGAGTGAGCAAAAGATCAACATCGAACAACTCATCCTGCAGCGTCATGAACTAGTGTCATAAAACCAGCAGATAGTGTAGATAGTTTATGAAGTGTGCCGGCAAGTCCCAGAGTTTTCCATCACCGCAAACCTACTGACAGAAATGTGGATCCACTGTTTGGCAAGTGGAGTTCAAAATGCATGTGAGGAAACAACGCGAGTGTAGCTGGAGTTGAATCTCCAGATTGATGCGCTGTGGTTGAAGGCGCAACCTTCCACTCCTTTGGAAGTTAGAGAGTAGCACGTTAGTGCTATCCAAACAAGATTGGAAGAAATTGGACGGGCAGTGTAGGACTGTACCGGTATGTTGGACTAAGCCTTTGGAGTCCTCACATCCTTACAGGAGGACCACAACATACAGCGCCTAGAAATAGAGGCGCACGAGCTTTAGGAGCAGTATGATAATGTAAGGGGAACTGCGCAGGCAATTGTCCTCACTCAACGACTTTCAAAGATGTAGCAAGCAATGGCACTGAAAGACAGGTGGATGCCACAAGAAAAAAGGAGGCACTTCTCAAAGCGCATATCCAGCCTTGGATTTATGAGGCCTTCACCATTATAACATATATCAAGGGGAAGCTTGCACAAATGCAGGAGCTATATGTGCTAAAGCAGGGATTTGATACTGACAAAGAAGCATCAGAAGAGCGCATGCAACAGGTCCAACAAACTGCAGAACAGTGCCCCACGGACCTTCGAGCAGTACGGGACCAGTTGGAGGGGCTCCGTGCCAAGATCACCGCACCAATAGAGTGACTCGGGAATGAGTCACGATGATTGTGTTGGGGGCCTATTGGGCATGGAATCCCCCCACAACATGTTTTGGGGTTCAAAGCCCAAGTTTTGGTCAAATGTATTGTAAGACTCCGTGAATTGCGGGCACAGAGCACGAAGCATAGGTTGAGTCATAGGGTTGTCTGACCTAAGTATTGTAAAATAATGTAATATCATGTTGGCCTACCCATGGTTCGCGGACCATGGGATTGTATAAGTAGAGCGAGGCTCTAAGTTGAAAGGATAGCCAAGGAGCGAATTGGACAGATAGATGAATAGCGAAGATAGAGCATATAGCAAGAGTCTAAGTTTATTGGGTCGTAGCAGTAGGAAGAGGCTCTGTAGCTGAGTGTGTAGAGGCCTAGTAGAGTCTGTAGCTGAGTGCGTAGACCCCTGCAGCTGAGTGCGTAGGGCATTGTCGAGTTTGTAATCTTGAACGAAGAAGAATCAAGAGAATTTGATTCCAATTCCTGTGCATCTGCTTGTATATTTCCTTCTTTATATTTATATTGTTTTGTTTATCGCACACACTTATATGATTGCTGGATATACTGTTAATTATCACTAGTCTTACACAAATAAGTTAAGTAATCAGGTAATAACAGGTTAGATAGTAAGGAACTTGGGTATAATACGAATCGCGCCTTGAGTAAGGCTGCGTGGAGGCAGCATCACAGGTTGTGGGGGACTAATAGGTCCACGTAGCGACGTGTGCGTAGGGTCAAACCGTGGACCACCAGAAGCTCATCAGACATCCCCAGGGTGTGAAAACCTGGTTCTAGCACCCTCCCATACTACTTCAGGTGAGACCTCAGTCCACGCTCCATGGACTGTTGTCGAAAGGGCCAGAAGTACCGCGATTTTCTTGGCTAAATCACCTCTGAACTGGGTCAGGCCCATACAAGCCAATACTAACTTTCTTCTCCTCATCATTTAATTTTATATATTATCTAGATGCCTAAGTATAACAATAAGAACCTATACATCAGATTAATTGCCCTTCATTTTTTCTCTTTGAGATCAAAACTATTTAGTTATCTTGACGTGGTCAAGGGTGGGTTTACAATAGGTGGTTTACAGTGGCACATAGTATTAACATGTGGTCAGATATTTAAGTGGTTTCTTGTCTCCATTTTAATGCGTGTGACTTATTGTCTCCGCGGTAAAGTGCATTGAATGGACATATTGGTCAAGGATAATAAATATATCTATTGGAAGTCATTTTTCTTGATTAAAGGGTTTCCAACATAAATGTTGGCTTTTATGCATGCTTGTTATTTCTAATATTTTCTCTTGTGAATTTAATAGGGTATCAAATCCCAGGTAGACCTAGACTCTCTCACTAGAATGGTCTAAGAATGAGAGCCATGGAGAAAGTGTATGGAATTCATTAGATTAAAATTTTGTGTAGAAAGCATGAAAATTTTCCAGTAGGTTGGAATGGTGAATGAAAGAGGCAGTAAATTTGTAGTTTCTATTGTTGCGGGGTCCATCCTACAGATTGAAAAAGCGAAAGTACTTTCTGTAGAAATTACCACACAAAGGGGATGAAATTTCAGTGGTTGAAACTGTTAGGATATTCCGACACATAGGAAATAGTTAAGTTCAACTTGGTCTAGTATAGATTTAGGTAAAGTGTGTTTCTTTACCATTGTACATTTTGTAACTTACAATCTGACGGTTACGATATGTAGTGATCCGACGGTTCATTCTCTCCTCGGTATTACCGACACTTGATCCATGGCTTGACACTCGATTGGTCCATGAATTCTATTTAAAGTGCATGGAGGGTCATTTGTAGGTTAACCGTGCATGAGAGAAGCTTATGTAAATTTTCATTCTTTTATTAATAAATTGCCTGTAGTAGCCACGTTGGCGCAGGCCGTGGACTGTTTCCCTCTCTGAGGGTTTTAACCACGTCAAAATACTGGTGTATTGATCTGTGATCTGTTTGTGAGCGGGGTCCTTTTGGGGTTCTGTCTGAGGAACTTACCTGTAAATTTGTACATGGTATCAGAGTTATTTGAGGGTTGCATCCATTGGTGATCCAAATTGGAAGACGGTACAACTACATCCGACTGTTGTTTCCTAGATCTACTGTTTCTAACTACTTTCAGGCCGAGAGGACTGCTCTATTGTGTTAGGAGAATTTGCTCCAGTGAGGACCCCGTTTCGTTTCATGAGAAAAGGTTTCTAGTAGCCCTAGCTACGTTATTTTTAAGATCTGGAGGTATATAATCTTTATTTACAGTTTTAGTTATTTATCTCTTTGTTTATTTCGGATTATTTATCTCTTTTTTTTTTATTACCAGATCTATACCTTTCATTTCTGCGTATTCTCTTTGTCTTGCGACTCTGTGCGATCTGGGCAAATCAGAAACAAAAAGGAAGGATTTTTCTCATTAATATGCTCTTTTCCACCACGCCTTAGTGTGATCTCAGAAAATCATAAACACTGAGGAAAATATCTAGTTTCCGGCGAAAGCTAATTCAAGCCATAAGGTTTGTTTTTTTCTATGTCTGTGTTGGGTTGTGTGGTTTTTTGTTTTGTAGGAAAAAGGGGTTTTTTCAAGCAAGCACGCATCCCAAAGCTTTAATGACTAAAAAAAAACCTTCATCTTTTCCAAAAATTACTAACCTTTTAAACTAGCTCATTTGGTCCAAAGTTACTTTATGAGAATAGAGATCTTAGGTTCAAGTCTTTCTTTTTGCTGAGTTACTTTTTCAAAAAGCACATGTAACTTATGTTTTAAAATTACTTTATGTAAAAGTGTTCTCACCCATTATAAAAAGTGAGTCACTTATAATTCTAAAGTCTCTTTATCTTTTTTATGTAGTTACAATTAGTGGGTAGCTCATAAAGTACCATTGTAAAAGTGACTTTCACTTATTTATAAAAGTGGGTCACATAAAATATATATATATTTTTAAGTGAGCTAATTAGATTATGTTTGGAGGGGGAGGGGAGCGGGGATTTTTTTTTTAAATATAACATTATCATTCACTTTCGCACATTCACACACTTCATCAGCGTCTTCAACAACTTTTCTTCAAAAATCCATAACTTTTTCATCCAGAAGTTGTTTTTAGAGCCATTTTTTTAATCTGCCTAATTTTTCAAGGTCTTTCCATTGGAACACTTAGTTTCAGCATCTACAGCTTCAGTTTCTGTTAAAATGGAAATTTCATGCCAAGTTATTCTTGATAGCACCAACTACTTCCAATGGTGGCCCTAAACTGTCGATTTACTTAGAAGTAAAGGTCTTTACAGAATAGCCTCAGGCCAAGAAACTAAACCTAGAGATGAAGATAAGGCAGCCAAATGGGAAAATAGGCAAGATAAAGCATGTGGGTTTATAGGGATGTCTATTTCTCCATACCTTAGATTCCATATTGCAGAACTTGATACCCCTAATGAAGCAATGAAATAGCTCACTAAAGCTTTTGGAATTAAAAATGAAATTAGAGCCCATCAACTCGAAAATGAGTTGCTTATGTTAGACCCCAATAATTTTTCTTCAATTGAAGATGTTTTGTCCAAGTTCAAGACCCCTAGACTTCTCTTGGAAGGTGTTAAGGTTAAGAAAGAAGATGGTAGCCTTATCTATTCCATTCTTACAAGTTGGGACCAGTCTAATTTTTGTTTGTTTCCACCTTCCATTCTACTATAGAAGCCTTTATTTCTCAAGGAAAAGACTACAAGTCCCCCTCTTTTGATGTCTTTTGTGATTCTTTAATAAGAGCACAAGAAAAACTCTTATTAGTCTTCTTAATCTTGGAAACTCTTTTAAGAAAGCCTTAGCTACCCAACAACAACCAAACTCAAAGAATCCTAAGAAGTACTATCCTAAAAAGAATGGTCCTAAACCAAACAAGGGTCCTAAGAAATTGCATTCTCAAAATGAAAAATCAATTCAACAAAATGATAAGGCAAATAAAATCAAAGGGAAGAAGACTGATAGACATTGCAAGTTTTGTAATCAAGATGGCCACTTCGAATCCAAATGCTTTGAGAAGATGGAAGCATTGGAAGCAGTAATGAGGAAGCATAACATCCATTTGGAGCACTCTTCAATTTCAACTTCATCTTCAGGAATAACACTTTCTACATGCGGTTTTCAAGCATATCAGTCTGGTTATGCACTAAAGATATCTTCTTCTTCGCATTCTCATGACTGGCTCATTGATTTTGGAGCTTCTTATCACATGGCCAAAAAAAAAGCCATGTTTTCTTCTTCAAATGATTGTAACACCAAAAATATATATGTTGGTGATGATAGATCTCTTAGTGTTGTAGGGACTGGAACTATTCATCTAGACAATGGTCGATTTAATGATGTACTATGTGTTCCAACCTTATCCTGCAACCTTCTATCTGTATATTAGATAACTCATTTAGGTGAAGGTAAAACCGTTGAATTTTCATCTCACAATGTTGTAATTAAGGACCTCAGAGATCCTAGACAGATTTTTGTTATTGGCATTGATGATGATTCTACAAGTTTGTATAAGTTTAACAACTTTGGGTCATCAACACTTCCCTCGATATTTGTTTCTCATAATGATGAAGTGAGCAAACTTTGGCATGAGTGATTTGGTCACTTAAACTATCACTCCCTTCAAAATCTACATAAAGAAAATATGGTGACAGGGCTTCCTATTGTATCTTGCAGAGATGGTGTTTGTTCTGGATGTGTACTCAAAAAACATCATCGGGATAGTTTTGAAAAACATGCCTCTTGCATGCCTCAGCCCCTTTACAGCTTGTGCATAGTGATTTATGTGGTCCACTTCCAGTTGTTTCATTCTCTGGCTACAAGTATTTCTTAACTTTCATTGATGATTTCTCCATATGCACTTGGGTATACTTCTTAAAACTCAAGAG
>APFE030616710.1:16357-60351 GCA_000404065.3 Pinus taeda | reverse complement strand
TTGTGGGAAGGCAGAACCCAAGCTGATATGAAGAAGCATGGTAAGACCATCTCTGTCTGGAGTGAATTTGTTGCTGCAATCAAAAAGCAGTTCTATCCATTGGCCTACATGCAACAAGCCATGATGAGTTGGCAAACTCTTCGGCAGTTGAAAGGGAAAAGTGTACAAGGGTATACTCAAGAGTTCAGAAAGAGATCGTTGATGTTGGGTATCTCATTAGACTCACCAGAAACTCTTTTAAAGTACATTGGTGGTCTACAAAGATACATGAGGCATACCATCCTCATGTTTAACCCCACTAGTATAGATGAGGTATCTGTACAAGCTACTCATCTAGAAGCAAGAGGAAAGAATGGAAATCCACAAGTTGGGGTCCATCCCAACCCACTGTAAGCAAGAGCAAGGAGAAAAGAATGCAGAAGTGGAAATCAAGGAACACTAACACTGCACAAAAAAGAAAATCTTCATGCACTCACTGTAAAAAGGATGGGCATGATGATGAGCACTGTTGGATTCTGCATCCAGAGCTAAGACCTAAGAAGTTTGAGGGCAAGAAGAAGAAGGCTACTGCAGCTATTCAGAAATATTTGGGGTCAGACACGGGAGATGAAACAATCATTGCATCCACAAGTATAAAAGGTAAGAATTCTAAAGCATCTATTAGTAATTCTGCTCAATCTGTTATTGATGAAGAACATGAGAAAAAAAGGCATGAGCTTTTCCATATTCGAGTTGTTTCCAAAAATCAAAATATTGATACTTTGTTTGATAGTGGCTCACAAGTAAATTTAATTTCTGAAGCAATTGTAAAGAAATTGGGATTAGCAACTACACCTCATAAGAAACCATACCTATTAGGATGGTTGAATGATAAAGCACAACTACAAGTGACTAGACAGTGCAAGCTCAAGTTTTCTTTTGGGTCAGCATTTGTAGATGAGGTTGAGTTAGATGTAATTCCTTTGGATATATGTGGAATTGTTTTAGGAAGTCCTTACTTGTATGATAGAAAGGCTATTTTCTACAGAGCTGAGAACAAGTATCTACTTGTTAAAGGTGGAATCGAATACTTTGTAAGAGATCACAAGCTCAAGAATAATTATACTCTCATAAACTCAGGACAGATGAAAAGAATGATAAATTCATGCAAACAATTCTTACTAATGGTTGTAAAGGAAAAGAAACCTGATAAAACCAATGTATTTGAGGGTTGTAATACTGATCAACAAGCTGATATAGAAAAGATTGTTTTAAAATATGATGTCTTGTTCCAAGAACCTAAAGGTCTACCACCCAAAAAGGGAATAGTACATGATATTATTTTGCAGCAAGATGTTCCATTGCCTAACATTGGGATGTACAGGTTGTTTTCTTTAGAGAATGTTGAAATCAAGAAGCAGGTGCAGGAGTTGCTCGAGAAAGGATTCATCAGGCCTAGCACATCACCACGTGGGTCACCAATCATTTTGGTGAGAAAGAAAGATGGCTCGTGCAGAATGTGCATTGACAACCGAGCACTGAATAAGATAACAATAAAAAATCAATATCCCCTTCCTCGCATAGATGACTTTTAGATCAATTGAAGGAAGCTTTTTATTTCACCAAGCTCGATTTGCACAGTGGATACCATCAGGTCAAAGTTGCAGAGCAAGATGCATGGAAGACTTCTTTCAAAACAAAGCAGGGATTGTATGAATGGCTGGTTATGCCTTTTGGCCTAACTAATGCTCCTGCTACTTTCATGAGATTAATGAATGATGTACTCGGACCTTTTCTTGATGATTTTGTTAATGTGTATCTCGATGACATTCTAATTTTTAGTAAAACGTGGGAAGAACATTTAAGGCATATTAAGTAGACATTAGATGTTTTGAAAAGAGAAAAACTTTATGTTAGACTCTCCAAATGTGAATTTGGCAAAACATTTCTAAATTATTTGAGTCACATAGTAGGGGGAGGTGAATTGAAAATAGATCCCTCTAAAGTGGCAGTCATTGTAAATTGGCCTAAACCCAAGTCTGCTACAGAAGTGAGAAGCTTCTTAGGAGCAGCACAATATTGGAGGAAGTTTATTTCAAAATTTTCCTCAATTGTAGCTCCCTTACATACCTTGACAGGATTGAACAAGGTGTTTCAGTGGGGAGGCAAACAGCAGAAAGCCTTCAACACATTGAAAGAAAAGATTAGTACAACACCGATACTAGCACTGCCAGATCTACATAGACCATTTGAGATCCAAACTGATGCCAGTGACTATGCCATGGGAGCATTGTTGACACAGCATGGTAAACCCATATGTTATCATTCTGAGACTTTTAATCCTATAGTAGTTAACTATCCTACATATGATAAAGATTTCTATGCATTAGTTCAGAGTGTGAAAAAGTGAAAACATTACTTAATGGGCAAAGAAACAGTAATGCATACTAATCATCAGCCACTTCAATACCTACACTCCCAAACTAAGTTGCAGCAATCAAGACATTACAGATGGATGGCTTTTCTACAACAGTTTCATTTAGTCATCAGATATAAAAAGGGCATACATAACAAGGTTGCAGACATGTTATCTAGACCCATTATAAATGCATCTACCATACTCAAGCATAATTCTGTGATGCATGAAAGCTACATAGAACAGTATGCTTAGGACATGGACTTTAAAGATGTATATGCAACTTTGAGTCAAGGAAAAAGAATAGAAGAATTGGACTATCACATGAAGGACCGACTCTTATATCATTGTGGGAAACTCTGCATTCCACAAATTGAAAGAATAAAGATAATTAGGGAAGCACACACTTATTTGATATCAGATCACTTTGGGGTAAGTAAAACAGTTGCACAGCTGCAAAGGTTCTGCTATTGGATGAGAATGAGTGAGACAGTTTCTAGATATGTAAAAGGATGTACTATGTGTGCGAAAAGCAAGCCCAACAACAGAAAACTAGGCTTATACACTCCATTTCCAGTTCCTTCTCACCCTTGGGAAAGCATTTCCATGGATTTGGTTGGAGGTCTGCCTAAATCTAGGAAAGGTCATGATTATCTATATGTTTTTGTGGATAGGTTCAGCAAAATGTGTATTTTGATACCCTGTAGTAAAAAAATTATAGCTGAACAAACTGCAAAATTGTTCTTTGAACATGTATGGGTTCATTTTGGATTACCCACTTCTATTGTATCTGATCGAGACACCCGATTTATGGGGAAGTTTTGGTCAAGTCTGTGGGAACTAATGGACACAAAGTTAAAGAAAAGCACAGCTTTTCATCCACAAACAGATGGCCAGACAGAAGTAGTTAACAGGACGATGATCCAGTTACTAAGAGGATATTGCAGCAAACACCCTAAACTTTGGGATGAACACTTTTGTTATGTGCAGCATGCTTACAATAGAGCCAAACACTCTTCTACACAGAGATCTCCTTTTGAGACCTGTTTTGGTTTCATACCAAGGTCTCTTTTGGATTTTGTCTTTGGTAAAGATACCATGGTTGATAGACACAGTGATGTGGACAAGGCAACTAGGTTCATTGAACAAATCCAAGAGATCCACCAGGAAGTACAGGAACAACTGGAAAAGAGCTAAGCCAAGTACAAGGCTAGGCACGATAAGCATCGGATGGAGCATAGTTTTCAAGTTGGAGACCAAGTCTGGCTATATATCAGCAAGGACAGGATGCAAGGTGAAGGTAAAAAGCTAAAACCTATTAGGTACGGACCTTTCAGGATACTTGAGAAGATTGGTGAAAATTCTTTTCGCCTTGATCTACCAGCTTACATGCACATCTACTCAGTCATAAACACAGATTGCTTGAGGTTGTTTGAACCTTCAATGATTGAGGACCTTGAAGAGCAGAGTCGATTACCTTCTGTTGATGACCTGCTACCTGAATATCTTAATGAATTACGAGAAGACACAGTGTTGGATAGGAAGGTAAGGACGATGCGCAGTGGACAAGTGGAATACCTCAGGATTGGGCTCAAAGGTCCGAAGCCAAGCAATGCGAAGTGGATTGAGACTGGACAAGTGAGAAAGCAATACCCTCACTTAGTCGATGCTTGAAAACCAACTTTTGGTGGTCCAAAAGCTCTTTCAGTAGGAAGGCTGTGATCCGAATTGGATCCATGAAAGACTGGCAAAGAACCACGACTGTATCAGGTCAGGACGAATCTCTAAAAATTCCAAAAAACAACAATAAAAAACACCCTGAACCAGTTGCAATGGCAGCCAGCATGGAACAGTGACCATGGAGACTGCGCAGGAGGTCAAAGTAGCCCCTAGGGGCCCCGAATTGGGAAAAGGAGGTGATTTTTGATGCGCGATTAGCGCATTACTAGGCGAACAGGGCTGAAATTGGGGAAGCCCGAGCACTTGGACACATGGCGAACTAGAGAACTACGAGTGAAAAGGCAAAAGTGCTAAAAGGATAAAGGCAGGACCCGCACTCTGGAAACCGGCGGTATTGATCAGGGCGCCCTCAAACGGTAAATGGTTTTGGATAAAGTGGAGTGATCCCACTCAATGATTGACGCGTGGCAGTGGAGGAGAGAGAAAACCATCGTTGATTGTGCATTATCAGTCAAGCGGGTCAACAGCGCGGGACGTGCGAATGGCGTCAGATTGGGAGGTCCCAGATTGAACGGCTGAGGTTGCGCCCGATGGAGGAAGCGGAATCGACGAAGGATTAATCCATGTTTGTAAAGATTTGAGGTTCATTTGACTGCCACGGTGGAGGAAGAATGCATCCACGACGTAACTGAAGAAATGAACCAACGAGCAAGTTGGCGTTGTTCAAACGGGGACACGTGGCCACTCCCTGAGCATTCATGCTGACGCCAAACAGGGAACTCCAAGCGCAGCTGCAGAAGGTGAATCGACAGAGGCGAAAGAGGAACTGAATGAGCATGGGTTCGAATGAATAAAAGCCATGAACAGTGAAACAGAATACAAAGTTTGAGGGTTGAGCAGTTGAAAACAGAGAGAGACAGAAACCAAAGAAGAGGCAGTGAAGCAAAATCAGAGATAAACAGAGGGTCGAGTTGACCAACGACAGCATCGACCACCAGAGAGATTGAGAGATTCAAGCCATCCCCGAGAGGAATCTGTTAGGATCGAGCTTCACATTTGGCTCCTTCCACTGTAGACCAGAAGGTCACAGAGCTAGTAGGAGAAGAAGAGTCTGTGTACTCTAGTGGCTTGGGGAATCCAAGTACCACCCTGCCAAGCAAACCTGCTTCAGGAGAACTCACATTGAGTCCCTGCATTGTAATTCTCTACTCAAAGACCCAATAAAATAAGGCCATCACTGAAAGTTGGACCGGAGATGTAGCCCTAGAGAATAGGGTGAACTCCTTATTAAAATTGCTTGTGTCTTTGTGGTTGCTTACTGTATTTCTCTGTTGTCTTTCCATTTAAAATGTCTGTGCATTGGCAATCTAATCGATCCATTGCTTAAATAACACAAAACACACACCGGCACATGAGTCTGTAATACCTTTTGTTCAATAAACTTTAAATTGGTGTCACTCATAGGGTGATTATCAGACCATAAGTGGGGGTTATAAATTGTTATGGATTATAGTAGTAATAATCGTGAGATGTATGAGTTGATGCAATATTTTAATAACAATGATGACATGACATCATTACGATACATTTTCTATTAAATGCAACACCTCCCCTTCTCCCCCAATCTAAGGTATGGCTGTCCTCGGTAATGGTTGGTCATGTCATAGGTGAAACGTGAATCAAATACACAGAGTCAATCTGGGATGCACCTGGCGACTTACCTTGGCGGAGTATCAACATGGGTGGAGTAATAGCATCGGGTTCTTAAAAAAAAAATCACCACAAAGTAGCAGCACCAAAGGAGTAGCAACATCGGAGGAGTAACAGCACCGAAAGAGCAACAACATCGGGTACTTAGAAAAAAAAGATTACCATGGAATAGAAACACTGAAGGAGTAACAGCATCCAAGGAGTAACAACATCTGACACTTAGAAAATTTTCAAGAGTAACAATAGTGACGTAGTAACTACATCCAAGGAGTAATAGCATTCGATACTTAGAAAATTTTTGGGATTAACAGCATCGGTGGAGTAATAGCATCCAAGGAGTAATAGCATCCGACACTTAGAAATTTTTAGGGAGTAACAACAGTGGTGGAGTAACAACATCCAAGGAGTAACAACATCTGATACTTAGAAAATTTTTGGGATTAACAGCATCGGTGGTGTAACAGCATCCAAGGAGTAACAGCATCTGACACTTAGAAAATTTTCGGGAGTAACAGCAGCAGCAAAGTAACAGCACCCAAGGAGTAACAACATCCAACACCTAGAAAAATTTCGGGAGTAACAGCACCCCAGGAGTAACAACATCCGACACTTAGAAAATTTTCAGGTGTAACAGCATCGATGAAGTAACAACATCTGACACTTAAAAAAAATTGGGAGTAACAGCAGCGGCGAATTAATAGCACTCTAGGAGTAACAACATCTAACACTTAGAAAATTTTTGGGAGTGACAGTAGCGGAAAAGTAACAACACCCCCGTAGTAACAACATCTGACACTTAGAAAATTTTTGGGAGTAACATCAGCAGAAGAGTAACAGCACCCCAAGAGTAACAGCATCCGACACTTAGAAAATTTTCGGGAGTAACAACACCCAATGGATCTGAGGAATCCATATACTGATAAGACTTAGGAACAAATGGATAAATATGGAGCAACATCATGAAACTTGAGAACTTCCTTTTATTTTGATCAAGGAACAAAATTTTTTACTTTGAACACCTGAAACATAAAAACATAAGAGGAATCAAAAAAGAAACAACAATTTTATTGAAAAACAATAAATAAATAATTTAAGTTGCAATGGCTATGATTTTGACTGCAGCAATGTTGTTTCCTAAGGGAATATCAATCTGTTTCCAGAAACAACAATCTATCAATGGTAAATGAATGGAAAAATGTTTTGGCGGAAATGACTTGGATCTTCAAATGGAAATCGATTCTCCATTTCTCCTATTATGAATCCATTAGGTAATGAAAAACTCTTCATGTTGTTGGTGAACAACAGCGGGAATAATTTGGTAACAAACTCTTATGATCAATTTCCATGGCACATCAAAAGAATCAAAATTATATGATATTGCATTTCTTAATAGATGCTTGGATGAAAATCTATTATTTCATTATCATTTCCTTCAAGGATCACTCGTTCAAAAAAATTGACCTCCTTTATTCTCCTCAGACTTGCAAAAAATGAGCATCTACTTGTAATAAAACATGTAATCATGGAAGATGAGAGGTGATCGGGCTCTTTAAATCTAATAAATATGAAAAAAAATAACAAGTAGTTACTCTGTAAAACAAATCCATGGAAAACAAATAACAAAGTAAAGTTAATTTATTACCTGCGGGACAACGGTGGCCAACCATACTAACCAGTAATATTTTAATCATAACTTCTTATTTTTTCGTCCAATTTGAGTGATTCCAAATCCAAATGAAAGTGAATTAATAGGGATATCTCCAATTGAAATAGGTTTTAAAAATTTCATGATATGATATGTCAAATTTACTTAGAACAACCTGCATAACAGAGTCATTTTCGATTTCCCAACTTAGACCAACAATTGATATTTTAAGCATAACTTTTTCATTTGATGATGGATTGAACTAATTAAAATTGAAGACTAGAGTATATTCATGTAAATATATCTAATAGAAACATTTTTTAAAAGCATAAAGAATTGATGGGTCAAATGTGCAAAGGAACAGTCGGAAAAATAGAGTTTTAAAGGCGC
The DNA here is from genome assembly GCA_000404065.3 of Pinus taeda. Taxonomy (NCBI): domain Eukaryota; kingdom Viridiplantae; phylum Streptophyta; class Pinopsida; order Pinales; family Pinaceae; genus Pinus; species Pinus taeda. Next base: position 52,531 of record APFE030616710.1, on the reverse strand, counting down.
TAATTTACGATAGACAATCAATATTTTGGTCATAACTTTTTCATTTCAAATCCAAATTGAGTGATTAAAATTGGATTAGAAAGTATAAATAAATGGATACTTAGGATAGAAACAGGTTTTGAAAATATGCCCATTTGGTCCCTCAAAACATGATTGTATCGACTGTGATTTCAATGGTTTTATCAAGCCCACACGCCATAAGATATGAGCAAAAAAAAAAATGAATGATGATGAGTGTTTTTTAGAAATATGATTTTCAATATAATACATCTACATACATAATTAAATTCAAATATTTACCACTGATATTGATATACTCAGCAAGTTGTAGCAAACACAACTCTTTCTACATATAAAGAAATTTATTTATTCATGTACTTATTTATTCTATTTTCTACACTAACCTACTCTACCTTGAAAAATAAAGTATACTTATGTATAAGAGCACTTCCAATGGAACCATTTTTGAAATAAGGCCTCAAGTGTGTACATACCCGAATTTGAGAAATGCATGTCAATAAATACTAGGGTATGAGAGACCAACTTCCCTTTTAAGGATGGTGCCAAGAATTGTTGAAGTAGGGAGTGGCATTGCAAGAAAACAATACAGTGAAACCAGTCTTCAATATAGTCTTGATTTCCCATAGTTGTCATATCATGAAGTTCTTCGACTAGGTTCCAAATTATGTTAATGCTTTCTTCCTTGACTTCCACCCATGAGTTTTGAGGGCCTTCCTCTGCCCCTTTTGTTTGGATCTTTGTTCATGCAACTAAAACATTTAAAAGTCACCTGGCTCATGACCTAGAGTAGGGTGAGAAAACTCTTTGCCTTCCCAGGACAAGAGAGTGGGTCTTTCAAAATAAAAACAAACAAAATTGCAGGAAAATTCTAAGCTCGGGACCTAGAGCAAGGTGAGAAAACTCTTTCCCTCCCCAGGACGAGAGAGTGGATCTTTCAAAATCAAAACAAGCAAAACTACAGGAAAATTCTAAACTCAGGACCTGGAGCAGGGTGAGAAAAAATTTTCTGTCCCTAAGATGGCAGAGTGGGTCTTTCAAAATCAAAATAAACAAAATTGCAGGAAAATTCCTAGGTCATGACCTGGAGCAGGGTCAGAAAACTCTTTCCCTCCCGAGGACGAGAGATCAACTCCAAGGTCAATGTCGGTTATGTTCTTACACCTTGATTGCCTCCCTGGCAACGACGCCAAAATTTTTGTGTCTGAGTGTGAATGCTATGATTTAACCCTTTACCACATTAATATGTCAATCTGGGGTCATTTATTATTGCAAGGGTATCATGCACTATATATGCAGGGGCAAATTCATAATCCAACAATTGATCAGGAATTCAATTAATTAATTAAATATGTAATCTGAAACAATAAATAAATTGTAGCAACAAATGGAAATGGCAGCAATAACTAATCTGTAACGACAATGGAAATGACAGAAATAATTAATCTGTAATAGCAAGTCGATTCACAACATTCACATCAAACCATTATAGCGAAAAGAAGAAATACATTAATTAAAAATAAATTAAGGACACATTACTTCAGCAACACCTGATCAGGAGAGTGGGCCCAACTCCCTGATCAGGGTTGTGGCAAAAAGGATCGAAAGCTAGACAATTAGAATATCAATATTGCATTAATAAAAATGAAAATACAAAAGTCTCATATTACATTCGCAAATCAAAACCTTCAATATCTTATTTGCTCCCCTACATGCCTTCTCCCTGATTTGTGTTTTTTTAAATATACAAACAGCAAAAGGAAATTTACAACAAGATTGATTACAAAATATCAATAAGCAAGATGAGATCTAAGAGATCTTTCCATCCTAATTCATCTAGAACAAGTCGAATTTGGTCATTGCAATTGAGGCAATTTGGAAAATGGCCACAACAGAAAATCTGTGAATATATCCTTCGAGTAACCTTTCTTTTCTCCCAATCCAAATCGAATTTCTGAAAACTGCACATTGAGAAATTGATTTGGTCCATTCTGAACAAAACCCATGTCTCAGATTTTTAAGGTTCTTCTTAGTTTTCCTGAAATGTCCAATGAAAATCTGTCACGTTTTATTCCAGCAAAATTCTGAGTTGGAATATTTGATTATGCATTGAAGATCAGACTTACAATCTGCAAGAGAACTTGGAGGTTAAAATCATGAGTGATGTTATAAAAAAAATTATCTGTAAACCATTATTAGCAATATCACACATAATAATCATTAATTTATTAAAAATAAAGGAGAACAAATATTACGTATCCACAAGAGCATAAATAATTTTGAAATGGAATTATAGAATAAAGTATGGTAAATAATGTGATAAAAGAGTAGTAGAAATGGATGAAATGGATGTTAAGAAGTGATAAAATAATCACAAAATAGGAACCCAACAACTCATCTGTATGCATTGAAGATCAATGCAACCCACACATTTCACTTCCTCCACCTGAATCACATGATCCCATCGCTCAGGAATTGGAGGAGTCGTACACAGTAAGCACACTTGCAAGACATAAGTTATCTCTCTTTCTCATGTTTGCTTGCATGTCACAGTCAAGAGAGTGCATATGCTTATCATCTGCGCACAGTGTATCACATCACCATGGTAATTCCATAGAGTTCTTGTCAGTTGATTTCACTTTATGTCTTTTTTGTGGACGCGTTTAAACTCAGAGTTTGTTGGTATTCATTGTTATATCTTTCATGTTTGTTGGTTTGCTTGACTATCATGTTCGCAAACCATGCCTTCACCAACATGGGTCAACCAGTGCACTGGTGCCTGCATGGGAAATATCACTTCATGTGAGCATACCCATGCATCGTTAGCTTAAGAGTAGGAGTAGTGTTTTTATTTATTTGTTTGTTTGCTTGCTTTGTTAGCTTACTTGCTTTTCTTTTTCATTTAATTCTACTCTTTGCTCTTTTCTCTTTTATTTGTTTGCTTAGTTACATTCGTAGGTTAGTTTCACATGAAACCGTGTACAACTCTTGAAATAATCAGGGTAAGGTACAAGAGCACTTGTACAACTACCAACATTTGGTTATTTGTTGTCCTCTCTCTTTATGAAGAACTTCTTGTCTTCAGTCAATGATACACCAATGGAAAATACGTCATGTTCAAAGTGAATCTTGGTAAAAACACAACGCTAATGCTCTAACTAGAACCACCTACTCTAGTCTGTTGTTTTTGGGTTAACCCTTGTTAGATCAGTCAAGTAGAGTAAGGTGAGGGGGAAACCTTAACAAGTATGTTAGAGGTATACATAAAATACTCCTCTGAAGGAACAACCTCTTCTTCTCTCAATAAGTCGGGATCCCTCTTCTGCCTCTGAAAAAAATAAGTTCCTATGCACAATTTTTTAAAAATGAAAATGCGAAAAATTTTGAAAAAAATGAATAAGGAAAAATAAGAGAAAGTCTTCCTGCACGGAGAGGTGATGCAAGTAACTCCACCAGGGCACTAACCAGGCTCGCTGGTAGCGAAGCAATGCTTGTGTTCCTGCGTGACTCCGTCGGGGTACTATCCATGCCTGCTAGCAGCGGAGCAACACTAGAGATGAAACTTAAACTCTGACAGTCATACTGCTTGTGCAAAAATATACCCCTCATCCCCAATTGAAACAACTAAGTTGACTTGACTTGGAATGTGTGATGATCGATCACAAGCATGGAAGGTGCTACATCTTTCAATCAAGCTAGTGTGGAAACCACGATGATCAAATAATCGAACAATACTTCCGAAGGAGTTAGACTTTCTTTTCAAAAAGCAAGGTCCATTCAAAGAGCTAGAGTTCTACCAGTCTGTTGCCAAGTATTGTAGCGGCTACAACACCCCTGTTGGCTGGATAAATCGATCTTGTGGACAAGACAGATCTCCCTAGTATCAAAAGGTAGTCTAGCAACAAACAGACAAACAATTCTATCTTTATCTAGACATATGCGATTTATAAATAAATAATACAAAGGTGTTAAGATCCTACCTTAGATCCAATGCTTGTTCGTAGTAGTCATCCTCCAGTCATTCGAAAGAGTTATCTTTGAAGACCTGCAATCACAAACAATCAAACATTAAATAGCACCTACAAAGCAAATATTATAAATCATGCTTATTACGGTGATCAAGGAATCCATAAAATAAACCATGAATTAACAGCTTATTGAGAAAAACAAATATGTTTGTATTAACTTTGAATAGTAGAAGAACCTTACAAACTTTTCAGCCTTGATGTTGAATAAGTTCTTCCTGGGGTCCAAAGCAGGGATTCCCTTTACTTTGACAAGTCTTGCACTCTTTCAAATGAGATTCATAGAGGTATGTAATCTCTCCTCATAAAAGCTCAACTAAAGAAGACTAAGTTCCAACAGCATTTTCCCTCAAAAAATAGTAAGCTTCTAACTCTAACCAATTAGCCAGCTCAATGCTTCCTTTTATAGTGCAGAGGAGGAGGTTACAGGTCCACATATGAAGGGATAGAATCCTCTTTCAAAGGAATAAGCTCCTCACATCAAGGGGTTAGCTCCTTAAGGTATGGGTTACATGAACCTTAAAAGAGCGAACTTGCCACCTCAAGATCCCTTCCAAAAGCTTCTAGAAATAACTGAAAGTGAGTTTTTTTTTCAAAATATACTTGCGCCTTTTTAACTTTTACGGGGGCCTACACCTTTAACATAGAGACAGTGTGGTCAGGTGCACAGGAGACATGACCATTAGGTGCGGAACCACAGGTAAGACAAAGATAAAGTGCGGAACCATAGTTTTTAAAAACTTTTGAGAGATTTTCTCTTATTTTCAATACTTGATATGAGGAACTGATGTTTTAGACTTGCAGTGGAGGAAAGTATAAGTGGTAATGAACTCACACAAGTAGCAGAATGTCAAGGTGACAATTTTCAGTGCAAAAACCCCTCCAAAAATTTTCCTTAGCTTCATTTTGGAGCCTCCATACCAACCATCCTTAGCAGGATGTCTTGCACTGACAAGTACTTATGCTTCAGTTAAGTTTTAGTGGCTTATCATCTTGTGTTTTCTAGCTTGTTTTCCTTCCACCCACAAGCTAACATCATGTGCCTTATTCATTATCTAGTTGTTGTTCTCACTTGGAAAATTGCACAGAAATTAAGGGAAACCAACGCTCCTCTCTAGAATTACGCAGAACATCAAGGTAGCCTGCTACTCTCCAAAAATTCATAGAGCAAGCAAGCAACCCTCCCTATGAAAATTGAGCAGAGCAGCCCATCATTGGGCTTGCTCTCATAATTTGCGCAAATATGGCTAACATCCTTTCCTTCAATCCATAAATTGTGCAGAACTTGAGGGGAAGCCAGAGCCACTCAACCTAGAAACTGCGCAGAAGTCACTTCAGGGCATGCAGTCTGTTGCATGTGCTCCCAAGTTGACCATTCCCTCCAGGACTGAGAAATATTGAGTTGCATGCATGGGCTACTTTTCCAAAAAAAACATAAAACATCCCTAGATTTTAGGGATCCATTTTTAGGAGTTGGAGGTTACATGAAAAAGTCATTTTAGAAACCTCCCGCCAAGTGTCACTTTTTCCTAGAATTGTGGGATGCGTGTCATAAACCTCGATATTATCAAAACTATTTTTTCGACACTTCACAACTCATTCTTCACTTTGATCTTGGAGCTCTAGCATTTCCTGTCGCATCTAGGCGCATTTGGCACACTCAACTCATCTTTTTAGGGGTAAGTCCACTTTTCATGTCTTTCGCTACTTTTCTGTTGCTTTTTGTATTTTTCGTTTGTGTGAGTGTTCTTTGCTTGGTTTTGTTGAACACTTGCTTTCATTTTAATGCATGTTATCTTGTAGAACCATTATTTCAAGTTTTTCATTGCATCTCACTGTTGTCACATGCGTGACATTGTTTCTGCACTAATGGTCATCGTTGCAGCGACTCGCTTCACACACTTACTTGTTTTCTCGTTTATTGAATCCTGCACTCAATTTTTTCATGCATGTTCATTCACTCATGTATGCACTCAGATTTTCACATGCATTCAGACTTTTCATGTTTTCAATTGTCCGTCGGCAGTTATAAGTTGTCTTGGCCTGGACCTTGCCTTTCCCAACTTTAACTATGCATTTCTGAGAGTAAAGGCTCTGCCTTCCTCCCAGGAATTGTGCAAATATTTCCTAATAGTGACCTCCAGGCTTTCTCTGTGTAATTCTGGGAGGGAGTACCCCATTGGCCCCCGGAATTGCGTAGATGCAGTTTGACCATGTTATAGTCAAGCCAACTAAAACTGCATATTTCGTAGTTTCAGTCCTTACTAGGCCAAGCTTGACTATGCTCTACACAATTTCAGCAATCAGTCAACCCACTGACAATCTAGGCTATGTTCTGTGCAGTTCTAGCAATCAGTCTCCCAGCCCCCTAGTGAAAATTGTAGAAACCTTCTAGTCAGTCACCCATGTGTGTTGCATGTCAGTCCTCAAGTTGATTTTGGTTTTCAACTAATAGTTTTCTTGCCATGAGTGTTGCTCTGTCTCTAGGTATCACAGGTGTTCATCTGTCTCTCAATAATATAGGTACAATGGCCTCCAAGAGAGCAGGGTAAAAGGATACCATTGAGAGTGCAACTGGAGATGCAGTTGAGCAAGTGTCTATGATATTTCCCATCTATGACTACACTAAAGTGTTCATAGATAAGGAGATAAAGATGAAATGGCAAGACATCAACAACAACTTTCAGGCACATTTTAGGAGAACCTAGAAGACTGCAGGGTCTATGTCAACATACACAAGTCTAGCTTGTATCGAATTGCATATAGATATCCCACGTTTCCATGCACAAACATAATCCACTCGATTGTCTCGCATATTGATCCAGAGGCAATGGTGTTGAGGAGTGCCATTGGAACATAACTTGCTACCTTTAGGGAAAAGAAATTTTAGGTGATGTATCATTTCCCACAGTTGGTGATCACGATGAATACACCCTTCACCAGACCCAGCAGCAGTGCAAATTCAGGAGACATCTTGAGGAGCTGGGTGAAAGAGCCATCTAAGTTTAGGATAACACCTAACCAGGTTTACAAGATGAGGATACTACAAAAGGCATATAATCTCTTGGTCATGTTCACAGAGTGTATCATTTCCCATAGTCGGTGATCATGATGAATACACCCTTCACCAGACCCAACAACAGTGCAAATTCAGGAGACATCTTGAAGAGTTGAGTGAAAGACCCATCTAAGTTTAGGATAACACCCAACCAGGTTTACAAGATGAGGATTCTACAAAATGCATATAATCTCTTGGTCATGTTCATAGGCTACTTATACGGCCAAGAGAGTATAGAAACCTTCTCGTAAAGTTGGGTGACTGTGTTAGATCAGCTGGCGAACAAAGGAAGACCTTTCAACTTGTCTGACATGTTGGCTCTCCGGTTAAAGGAACAAGTAACAGAAGACTGGCATCCACCCAAGGGTCAACACGCAAATATTTTCATGTCCACTTACATACTTGATGCAATCTGTGCCCATCAACAGTTCCCAGTCTTAGGTTGGGCATGGAAACCTTCAGAAACCTCTGTGCACACTTATTGTAGGTTGTTCTCAAAATGAAGATTTTGTGGAGTTATCATACAGCTATCAGACCACTTTGTGACCACGGTATACAAGATGATATTTAGCAGGATCTGCCTTTCATGTCGTAGGCAGCAATAGAGGCATTGGTTGACATAGCAGATTAGTATGCTTCACCCCTTAGCACCTTCATACGAATGTACAGTGTGGAGAAGGATCTGCCTGTTTTACCAAAGTTTGCCATGGATAAGCTGGTCATGCGAGATGTAGCATATCACATCTCGACAGGGTTGTCATCAAGACTACACAGGAAGAAGAAGGCACCTCGGTGTGCTCTTCCTTTGCGGATCGGGTTATATGAGATCCAAAATCTCAAGCATGCTGAGCCTGAGATGGAGGAATTCAAGAGGTTCACTTTTGGCACCAGAAGTTTCAATCCATATGACCCACATTTATTATTGAAGGAACATTGTGCGAAAGTGTATCATCCTTGGATCAATGTGGCGTGTCATTGGCCTGAGGAAGACCCATGGAGACAATGTTATAACTTCTCGAGGCTAAATGAACTGGTCAGAATAGATGTAGAGTGTTTAGTAGTGTAGAAGGTAGCAACATGATCAGCATTAGTAGAGGGCAGCAGACCTACACTTGACAAAGGCAAGAGGAAGGTTGCTGACAACACAGAGACGAATAAAAGCTGCAAGTTCAAAGAAAATCCACTTGTGTTGAAATCAACTTTGGAGATTGAGGCGATAGCATGATAAAAGGATCACACAAAGGTAAAGGGAGAAGCAGAAATTGGAGGAAACAAAAAAGGAGTTGCAGGAGTTGAAGCAACAACTCAAGGAAGAACAAGAGTTGCACAGAAGAGAGGAGGAAGCATAGAAGGGACAGGAACAGCAGGTGGCACAACATGCACATATGATGAAACTATTCCCATATAGGTTATTGATTCATCTGAACTGCTGACACATAGCAGACAGGGTGAGAAGTTGCAGGAGAAATAATTTTCTTAAGAGATTGAATAGATGCTAGAGAAAATGGATATGGATATATTTTAGCCGAGTTAGATCAAGACATTAACCTCATGCCTCAGAACCAAGAGGTCTCTCCACCAACTTCACCAGATCTGGGAGCATAGAAAGTCCTAAGTGATCAAGGAGACACTAAAATCCTTGAGGACAATCCAGAAGCAAATGTGCATAACATATCTTTCAACGAGTCACAACACAGAGTACCCACTCTGTATGTCCATGCATCTCTTATGGAGTTTGAAGAACGAGTGATCATTTCCGATGTGCACAGACATCCAGTTACATTGGCTAATGCCACCAAAGCATATGCCAAAGCCACCAGCTCAAGTGTTAGATTCTTGATTGCTAAGAACGAGTGCATGGCTAAGGAGTTACAAGCGGCCAAGCAGGGAGATGAGAAAGTTACAGCTTCCACCAAAATAGAGTTGAGGAGAGCGATACTAGATGAAGTATCATCTCTTGAGGTATTCGTGCAGAAGTTGTACTTCAAGTTCGTCACTGTGCATATGGCAGTAGTGTTGTGCTAGGAGAGCACACATCTTGTCAGAATTACATATTATTGTCGATCACATGCAAAAATTGACAATGAGGTACAAGGGAGCCCCAATGCACTTGCCAAAGTTGATGAAGCCAAAGGTAGTGGAGTTGAAGGCACGCATCTGGATTCATATCCGGAACTATGAGGAACTCCCATAGCTCATCACCAGTTTACAAGATTCACATGCACAGGTGTTTAGGAGCATGGATGTCATTATGCGCACACATGCGATCCCATCCATTGGCACACTCACTGAGGCGAAGACAAATAACCAAGTCTGACTGGAGATAGACATGTACTTCGATCAGTTAATGCACATAGCTACTAGTGCAGACACTATGCACCAGTATGTCACTGGTCCATCTGCACTCAAGACTATGATGTGCATGTTATCTGACGAGTTGGACAGTGATGCCAAATTAGTGTACCCAAATGCAATGGAGGCAAGAGTTCGCTTTTAGAAGGATATCACCATAGAGCACGTGGACACTATAATAGAATACTAATCTTGGCATTAGTCTGCCATCATTGATCATTGAGAGGATGTCGAAGAGTTAATCTTCCCACAACCGTCTGAGTCTTAGTGATGTCTTGCATGGCTTACTCAAGCCCGTTTTTTCTCACATGGGTACATGTGCATATTGTAATGTAAACATGTTGTAAAATTGAAAGACCAAGTGTCAATAGTAGAATGTAGTAGTCATGTGTAAGTTGAAGAGTCATGAGGGCAGTTGAAGAGTCACAAAGGGGAATGCCAAGGGTCACCCCACCCTTTGCTATTTATAGAACCTCATAACTCATTGTACAGGATTTTGGGAGACAAGATTCATATAGGTATAACTTAGAGAAATCTTGGAGTGTATTGTAATGAACCTTAGCTTCTCCACAGTGCAGAGCTAGTGCATCTCTTTGGAGGAGTAAGCGGCAGTGATTGTAATGTTCCACTATTGAGGCTAGTGGTTGTCATGGTTGTATGTATGATTGGATCTTTCACTCTTTTAATATAATAGAGCCAACACATTTCATGCATATATTGTTAGTATAACTCGGTTATCCTGGTTACTTTAATGATGTACGTAGTTGTAGTTTATGCATGTATGTATGGACTATCTGTATGTGTTTGTAATTGTCTAATCGAATGTGTTGTTGATATAATCCATCGCTTTGGATCGTTGGCTATCCTGCTTTCCATCTCGTGATGTCTTTCTGCTCATGTGTTCCCTTTCAAGTTGTATGCTATCACAGGTTTCTAAGGGGCACACTCTTCCCCCCTTCCATGTGTTAAAGCCTTTCATGCACCTTCCTTGACTTACTGCAAGGGTCACACCCTTGCTACCAACAAGGACATCTTACTTACCTTTGTGCGCAACCATGGTCAAGGTGATATCGTATTACCCACTATTGGAACTCCTACTCCAAACAGTCTGAGGTCTACTTGGGACTCCTTACCGGCGATATCCCCTGACATGTTGGTGGTTCCAACACCATCAACAGGATCCATTATTAGTTTCTTGAAGGTGGCAAATTTCTATTTTTAGAAGTTTCTGCCAAGTATCGTTTCTTCCTTGATTTTAGGCATGTGAGTCATAAACCCTCATTTTCTCAAATATAGTTAATCAATGCCCCTAGAGCTCATTTTCACATTTGATCTTGGAGCTATAGCATTACTAAGGAGATTAAGGAAACTTTGTTGTGGTCGTCGTCACTTTTCCGAGTGAGTTTTGCTTTTATCATCTTTTGTTGCTTTTTGTAGTTTCTCTTGTTGCAGTCTTGTTTTTCTTATTTATATTCGTGATTATTGGCATTTCAACTTGCTTTATGTTTTAAAATTGTTGTTTCAACTTACCATTTTCCTTTCACAAGTGTTTCATTGACTTCTTTGTTTTTGCGCTAATGATCGTCATTGCAGTGACTCTCCTCACCAATTTGATTTTCCTATTGTTTATTTAGTTTATGGACTTGATCTATCATCATTTATTCATATCTGCACTCAATATCACACTATCTCCAATATCTGCTCATTTTCCACATTTCCCTTGGACATATCTACAGTTTCCTTGGTCAGTTTTCACTTTTCCCAGCTGGGCACTACACAAGGCTCAAGCTTAGAGCTTGGCCTCTGGAACTGCATAGTACAGGTTTGCCTAACTGTGCATTATGTAGTTCCAAGGTTCAACCTTCTTCCCTGGCCACTGGGATTGTGTAATGCGCAGTCTCTCCCGGTCTTTGCCCAAGTTTGGACTACGCATTACGTAGTCCCAAGCCTCAAGTTTGATCCTTGGTTGTTGGGACTGCGCAGTTCCCATAGGTAGTCAATTCCTCTTACCAATGAAAATTGTGCAATACTTCCCATTAAATGCATGTTTTTCTACTTGATCATGCCTTGAAAGGAGATTAGCTAAATACTGATGTTTGCTTGCCATGGGTATCTTTCCTGTCTCATAGGCACCACAGTTGTTGAGAACCTCTCTCCAGCAGTCATTGTTACCATGGCACCAAAGAGAGCTCCTTCAAAAGAAACCACTGAAAGTAGTATTGGGGAAATAGTTGAGAAAGTGCCAAATACCTTTCCAATATATCTGGATACTCAACTATTTATAGAAAAGGAGTCAACACTAACATGGTAGCAATTCCAACAATAGTAAAAGAAGGCAGTAATCAGGTACAATAAAGGGAAAGATAAAGGTTGCTGACATAATAGAAAGAGAAAAAATTTATAAAGTGAAATTTGATTCAATCCTTGTGTAAATAGCTTTGGCAAAGGAAGTAGAGGACATAGAGAGCAAAGTGGAGGAAGAAAGAAAATAGAGCTTACAGGAAGTAGAATTGAGGGCACATAAAACAGAACAAGAACTAAGGGAAGAACGGGAATAGAGAAGGAGAGAATAGGAGGAGAAGGAAAAGCAAGAAGAAGAAGAAAGGCAAGGTACAATGGCAGAAGAAACAACGTCGATTCAAGTTGAAGAGCAAGAAAAAAATCAGCTAGCAGCAGAGGGAGAGAGCAAATAGATGTGGAACCGTGAGTTTTCTTAGTCGATCGAAGATTTGATTGAAGTTATGGACATGGAGTCAGGGCCGAAGCTGCAGGATGAAGATATTGATCTGATGCTTAGTGCAACGCAGGTCATTGTTCAGTCTCCACCACCTCTAGCCACAGAGTTGTTCCCAAGCAAGGAAGGGGACATGCTTCCCCTTGATGATGATCCAGTAATGGATGCATACAATTTTTCATATAATGAACTTCATGAGAGAATTGTACAAATGTAGAGAAAGAATTTTCCGCATAATCATGCATCACCTCCATTCATTAGAGAAAGGGTGATAGTGGCGGACACTAGCAGGAATCCAAATGTTGTTGTTGAATCCAACTTTGTCATTGTTGGTGCAGCAAGATCAAACACTTAGTATTTGATGGCCAAGAATAAGAAATTGGCATAGAACTTATAGGCTGCCCTGCAAGAGATATAACAGCTCCATGTAGAAACACAAAATGCAGTCTCTGTACAAGTCTACTTGGAGGAAATGAGATTAGAAATACTTTGTGAAGTATCAATATTTGGAGAGACCATGCAAGACCTCTATGAGGAGCTCATAACCATACATAAGACAATTGTTCACTTGCATTGTTTTCAGCAGCAAAGTAGATACTTTATCAAAAGGAATGTACAAGCTACCATTATCATTGTGCAGGAATGGAAAATTCAATACAAAGGGGCACTTCTTACTTCAGTAAATAAGATGAAGCCATAGGCAAAGCTGGACAAAGTAAGAGAGTTTTAATGTTGATTAAAGACAACAAGAATATTGCCTCATTCATTGGAAACATTTAGGCCTCATATGTATGGTTGTATAACAGTTTGGATTTCATGGTTAAAACTCACAAGATCCCATTAGTCATCTCACTCACCGAAGCTAAACGTAGGCACTAGGTCAAGCAGGAGATCAAAGGCTACTTGGAGAAGCTTAGACATATTTCCACCAAGGAGTATTTTGGAGATGAATAGAAAAACATGCAGAATTACATCAGCAGTCCTATCCAAATTAGAACAATGTTGATATTTCTCAAGAAGGATATTAAAATTGGCTCCAATTCATTGTATTGAGATGCTATGGAGGCTAGATTCCACTTCCAACCAGACAGCATCACGTAGTTTGAGGTTTTCATTGCACAGTATCGATCTTAGCACCAATACGTGACCAAGAAGCATCGAGTGGAAGTTTCTAAGCTAGAGTTTTCCCAAACTCAAGCATCATAGTGTTGTGTCTTGTTAGGTTATCAAGTTTTCCCTACCCTATTTTTTCTTCTATGGGTATAAGTGTAAATTGTAATATTATTTGTAATTATGTTGTAAGTGAAATTCCAAGTGTTAATATTGGAATATGAAGAGTCATGATATAATGTAATGAGTCATTTTGTAAATAATTTGAAGATTCATGAGGGTTGTCCAAAGGTCACAAAGGGGAGTTGAAGAGTCACCCCCTCTTGTTATAAATAGAACCTCATAACTCATTCAATGGGCTTCTGGGAGCCAAGCTTTTGGCTAGGTTTAGGATTAGAAGGAGCTTGGGAGTATTGTGGCGAGCCTTGGATTCTTCGTAGCGTAGAGCAAGTATACTTCTTTGGAGGAGTATGTGTTCTTAACTTTAATGTTCCACTATTGGGGCTAGTGATCCGTTAATGGTATATGTATGAATGGAACTTTCACTTATAATAATCATATCAGAGCCATCATACTTTCATGCATATGTTGTGAATATAGTAGGACTATTTTTGTTGTATTTGCAATGTATGTTATTTAACTTACACTAATGCTTATGAGATATTTTGTTTTCATTTTCATGAATCTTGATGGATGTGTGTTGTTTTATTAATTCATCACTTTAAATTTTGGACTATCTACATCTTAGCTTGTGATGTCATTACACTCATGTGTTCCTTGCAAGTTGCATACTATTACAGTCTTCCAAGGGGTGCACTTCCTTTTCCCTTCATGTGTTGGAAACTTCTTGCATCACACTTGACACTCTGTAGAGTCACACACTTGATCTCACCCAAAGTTACCATATTTCACTCTGTGTGTTTTCGCAATCAAGACATAACATTACCACCCACTGCTAGAAATCATACTCAAACAGTGTGAGGTCTCACTGGGACTTCATATCGGGGAGATCCTCTTAATGTTGGTGGGTCCAGCACCATCAACACCAACATTCTTGGTTGTGTAGAGATTCATTAGGACATCGTACATCTTCTTTGAAGTATCAAGTTTTTCAATGTAGGGAACCAAATGATCCCTAATGGACTCTACTATAATATGCATAAAATTTATGTCATCCTGCTTGAATTTTTCTTTCACTGCTTCATCAGTTTGTTCAGTAACCTTCCCTGTAACAATATCCAAAACCTTGTTCTTGGCGAGAAAAATGTTTATTCTAACTTTCCAAGATCTAAAGTTTTATTCTCCCTCTATCTTATTTTCAATTTGAGATAGGTAGCCATAGAAACCAAACTACAAGAAGGACTTGAATAAAAATTTCTCTAGTGTTTTGTCAAGGTGATCTCAATGTTAATTCTTCTTTCACTAAAGCTCTGATACCATGAAATGTAATTACGGTTAGCACAATATTTCTAAATTTTGATAGTTACTTTTTATGTAGATCTTATTTTAACTTATTCCAATATATCATTCAACAATTATAATTTAGAAATTCAACCATAAAGAACAGTGGAATAGTAGAGATCCCAACACACAAGAAACGACAAGATTTATCCTAAGAAAACCCACCAAGTGGAAAAACCTATCAACATTTTTCAATAGAGAAATTATTCTTTTTCAATCAAAGACACGCTTAAACCTATGTTCAAACCTGTTCTTATCCACCAAGTCATGTCACCCAATCTGATCTTGCACTACAATTTACCTGTCTAAACCAGAATTATGACCCTCTTACAATAGCTATTTTCCCCATAATTTCAGCCCTGCAACAATTTCTCCAGTTACCCGAAAATTTTAGGCCCTTGTAACAATCTCCCTAGAAAAATGTGAACCACAAAGAGTGAGAGAGAGAGAGAGAGAGAGAGAGAGATCAATCCATATGTGAAAGTTTCTAGAGAAAGAGAGGAGAGAGATTTCGACCTCCTTCTACGTCCTACTTCATCCTTCTTGTCCCTCACTTGCTTGCTTAGAAATTTCTTTGTGTGAGAGAATAAGAATACCCAATTAGAGGAGGTAGAATTTCCTTTATATAGTAGTATGTCTTGGGTGAATGGACTTGCCTCTTGGATAGGGCCAACTTGACTTGGAGGGAATTCGACTTGTCACTTTTGAAGCCAAAATTTTCATTTCAAAAATTCAAATTTTCATCTTTAAAAATTCGCAATGGAACTTTGACTCAAAATAACTTTTCCTTTGACTCGTGAATTTATAAATATGCTTTACAATGATAAATATTTACATCAAGTGATCAAATGTACATTATGATGACCAACCATAGTTACAAATTCAACATGTGGTAGGCTTCCTACAATGAACTTGAGTTCAATAGATATTAATGTTGTAATATAATATATCATGGTCCAAGATGGTTGTGAATAGGATGAGAGGGGATATGATTCTAATATAGTGGATGGGGAAAGGAAGCCTACCATAAACTAAATCTTATGGTGTGAATTGTCAACCTTATATCTCATAATTTTACCACTATTCGCCTTAAATAAATCCATCCACATCCATTGACTTGTAAAACCAATCACTAAATGCAAGAGGATAGTCGAGAAGTCTTATCCCGTAGTTATTGAAGTATGGTCCAAGTACACTCATCATAGGAGGTATAAACAAAATTGAAATCTTCATGTTAAAAGGAATTCCAAGCATCATTTACACCAACTCTATCATTTGCATTCATTCCATTGATACTACCATTGTTGTATTCATGTTTTACATTTCCCATTTGTCATTCCTCATTGCTAACCAAAAACCAACCTAGAAATTAACAAAATCAAGATTGGTAATAGGAATTTGTAGACCTTGGATGAGAGATAAACGCTTGCAAAAGAGCATAGAAATGGGATCAATTATCCTTCAATCATTATGTATTTTTAAAGTGATTCAGGATATCCATGGTGCTTGTTATTTCCAGTCTACTTGTTGAATCCATATCAAGAGCGATCATTGGGAAAAATGACTCACATGGAAAAGAGAAGAAAAGTTAGCATTAATACAAAAATGCAAAGACAATGTTGAAGACCAAAGGTATATGTTCTAGAAAACCAAAGGCATCAACTATAGAATAAACCAACATCATTGAGAATTTGTTGCTCACTTGAAGCTTGAGGGTTAAGTGTTATTTTGGCAACTATTCTAAGAAGGAATTTACTAGATTATACTCTTTCTTCCTACACTGCAATGCACTAGAAGTGAAGAATTTCCCTGAGATAGTCTTGAAAAAATAAAGGAAATATCTTCTTTGTGTTGCATAAGGTAGTGAAAGAGAATTCCATGGGTATTTGATGGTTGGATGAGATGCACAACCTACTTTATAAGGAGTAGATAAGCTTAACATGAGAGAAATGGGGTGGGTTGAGTGAGTGAGAATCATGTAGCTTGGTTCCTTCACCTCAATGGCTTCATAGCCCATTTTGGGGGTCAAATATGCACCACATACTTATGTTTGGTAGAAATTTTTTATATGCAACCAATGTCATTGATCATCTTCTATTAAAAGATAAGTATTTTTTATTTCGTTACAAAATATACAAATGAGTTATATCTTTTATTGTGGAAATATATGAGCATGCATGTTATGTGTATGTTTATGTTAAATATGGTCATGAGCAATTAGTATCCATGAATTCATATTATTCTATGCTTGTGTATTTTGTTACATTTTATTATTTCATAATGTGTATGCATTTCATTTAATTATGGTCATCTTCAAGAAACTTGCTCTATTATTATTATGGAGATATGGCTACTTAGAGCCAAAATTTGAATTCCCTATTTCACGACTACCATGCCATGGTTGGATGTGCTAGGTATTGATGTCTATTATTGTGTAACAAAAAAAGTTTGTATACTCATAAGAATGCTCTGATACTAATGTAATGAAAAAAGTTCGTATACGCAGCAACAATCTTCAGAATACTTTGAAGACAAAGACATCCATTGTAGGACAAGTAATTGTATATTGAATAGTATATAAAATAATTGATATGAGATGATTACAAATGGTGGTGAGGGCCTAATTATATACAAAGGAAGGTACCCCTTCACAAACAGACATGTCCTTAGAACATGTCTCTTCAATATAACTATTAGTTAGTTAATAATTAATTATGATTATTATTGTTTACATTATTTTTTTTATTTTTCTATGAATTATATCCATAACGTTACCTTTCTCTTAAAAAAAAAAATTCCTCAAAGCTTATTGTTGATAAGGTGTATCATTTGTTTCTTTGTCCTTTGTATCTTTTGGGTTTCTTCGAATTGTCATCTTCGTTGATACATGATGATAAGATCCTTGGAGTGATAGATAAAAAATTTGCATTGAGAAATGATCTAACCATCCTAAATCAATCTTTTGTGGAACTTTGTAATTACTTATTAGTTGATATAAATTGTTATCGTCGGACTAGATTATGTTGAGCTCATTATTATTTGGAACATAAGTTTGTTGTTTCTATTCTGATTTATACAAACATGTAGACTGATTGGGATGTCAACTCTTGTGGCTTGGATGTCGATAAGGAGTATTGGTGATTGATTTTCTCTTATCATATGTTTGGAAATTTCCTTATTACTTTAAGTGATGATTTTGTTGAGTTGGTTGCAAAACCTTCACTGGGAATGTTAATCATCTAAACTGCAACATCTGATTGTCTCATCTTCAACTGGCTTGTCTTCTTCTTGAGTTGTGATACTCACTAGATCAGTATTTATTCCTTCCTCTTCAACTTGGACCAAAGACTTCGACACTTCTTTCATGATAAATTATTCTGATTTCTTGTTCAATGATTTGTTATCATTTTAAAAATTCTTAATTTGAGTGAGTAGACTCTAATTATGATTTTCAAGACATAAGAGTTCCTCATTTTTTGAGTCACCTTTTTTTTTCATTCAAGATTCTAATCTTTTAAACACTTTATTTGTTTTAATAATTTTTTATTAAGGTTCTTTAATCGTAAATTTTCCTCTTCTTGTTTTGATAGGTGCTTCTTGGGTTCTGTTTGGTGGCCTTAGCCTTCTTGACTTGTTCGATTATTTTTTCACTATGATCTCTGAGGCGCGAAATTTCCTTGTATTTACTAGAGATGACTTCTTCGAGTTCTTCTTGTTCTTTTTATATTATTTTTTATTATCTTGAAACATCAGTTTCAAAATATATTTAAAATTTTATGATGAAGGAATTATCGTCTTTGACTTCGTTTTCATGCCTTGGAGTGTGATGAATTTCTTTTTATAAGGAAACATCAAAAAAAATTGTCTATGTTTAACATGAATGCACCCAGTTCTTTAAACCAAGGTAGATTGAGAATTATGTCAGTCTCTTTCTTAACCATAGATACGACATTGAATTGAGAAATGCATTCATATTAATTAATTATCACTTGTAAATCATTAATTTCATATTCCTTCTAGCCAAAAATATATTTTCTTTCACTAATGCTTGGATCTTGAATTAATAGTTGATTTGCCAAATTAATATTGATGTAATTTTCCTCATTGCTTGCGCTGATAGTGATATTAATTTATTTCTCTTGGATAATTCATTTTAATGTAATTAATATGTGATCTATAATCGAAAGACCTTTGTAGGAAAACCTTTCTTCCTTCGACATTTTCAATTTTTTTTTGTATTTGGTGATTGTCTTCATAAATTCAAAGGCTACTTATCCCATTAATACTTTTTCATTTAAATGGATTATGAAAAACTTGAGTAATTTTAATATTTCACCCCTCTTTTTTTTATAACTTCATCCTTTTATAACTTTTTTTTTTTAACTCTCCAAACTTTTTTTATATTTACTTTATAAAAGTATTTTTAAACTTAAAATATAATTTCTTTCCTTTTTTAGCTTTACTAAATATTATTTTACACCCTTCTTTACTCAAATTTGTATAAATTCCCTAATTAATCATAGGCTCAGTATTCTATTGTACTTTAATTTCTATATGGATGCTATGTCCTTAGTTTTAGTTTCTAAATTTATTTATTCTTGAGTCCTTGTAGTCGAAAAGTCGTGACGTCATTTGACCCTATTTGAAGTTGTTTGATAGTCTTACCTGTCCACACATTCGAATGGTAATTGTATGGATTATGATGGTAGTGGGAGCCAAAATGTGATAGAACAATGATTGGTTAGCAATGGTGAATGGATTATTCAATCGGTCCGCAGCATTAATTAAGCAGGTGAAAGTGGCGGAACAGTTCTCATGGCCTGATTTGATGGACCGCAGACAATTGTGGTTGATACAGGGTGCTGAAATTGGTGGCGAAGAAGGCGTATAGGAGGCAGTGGATGGCTGAAATTGGTGGCAAAGAAGGCGTATAAGAGGCAGTGGATGGCGAAGCCGTGTGGTAGTAGTGATCAGTGAAATGAGGGTGGCAGCCACTGTGGTTGGGGTGGCGGTGAAATTGCAGCGATGTATGGCAGTGAAAATTGTCAGAGTGGAAATTGATGGTGATTACACTCGAATAGGTTAGTGGAAATTGATGGTGGTTACACTCAAATAGGTTAGTGGTGGCAGAGGGAAATAGGGTGAGTAAGTGGGTAGGGAAGGTAGCCGATGCTATGGCTCCGAACGACAGCTGACAACCGAGTGACAACCGAGTGTTTTGGTGTAGTCTTTCGTGCGATCTTTTGGAGGTTTTTCTGGTGGGTTTTCCCGGTGAAATTTTTCTAAAATACGGCAGTAATTTATTGAAATCGCAAGTTTGATAGGTAATTTCTGCATAATCAAAGCGTCCCAGGGGTTTTTCAGGGTGCTGAATCCAAATATGCAGTTAAAAAACCATTTTAAATAATACAAATCAAGATTTAACCTCAATTTCTTCCACCGGAATCTCCAAAAAGTCGCACTAAAGACAACTCCGAGTGTTTTTGTTCGATATATATATATATATATATATATATATATATATATATATATATATATATATATATATATATATATATATATATATATATATATATATATATATATATATATTTAGTTTAGTTAGTTTGTTTTATTTGTTTATTTAAACTAATGTTTTTCTTTTTCTTTTTTATTTATTTTTTCTCTTTTAAATTTTTATTCTTTTTTAACTTCTTTTAATAATTTGTTTATATTATTTTTTTTAATTCAATTATTTTTTGTAATGTATATATATTTTAATGGCCAAAGATCCATTTTTTTTAATATGATTTTTTATTTTTTATTTTTTACCCTTAAATGGCCAAAGGCCTGATGGTGAAATGGAGAATCTCCAAACTATGTAGTGAAATGCTTCAATTGTGACGGAAACAATGTTAATGAAGGTTGATGACCAAAGGCTTGGATCAAAGAATGTGGCTTTGATTCCCTGTCTAGCAACTAAGTGGCCAGAGGATCAAACAGCTTTGATACCAATGTAACGAACAAACTTCGTACACTCATAGAAATTTTCATATACCAATGTAACGAACAAATTTCGTATACGCAACAATAATATTCATAATACTTCGAAGAAAAAGGCATCCATTAGAAGATAAATAATTGTATATTGAATAGTATATAAGAAAATTGATAAGAGATTATTACAAATGAGGGTGAGGGCTTGCTTATATGCCTAAGCAGGTGCCCCTTCACAAACAAACATGTCCTTAGAACATGTCTCTTCAATACTAACTATTATTTAGTGATCATTAATTATGATTATTATTTTTTCACATTATTTTTTTATTATTTTTTTATAAATTATATTCATAACATATTAGAGTGCATCTTCAAATCCAAGCCAATTTGGGAATTATGTGAGGAATTCATGGCATGATTTATAATAATGTTGGTTTTTGGTAGTATGTAGACATTTAGAAAGCAATAAAATATATATAGGTAAATTGAGCATGTTTAATTTGAGCCATGTGTGAATGAATTTGCTCATTTTTATTAGTTTCCAAAAATGTGATAGTGATAAGTGGTTAGTAATTATTTACTCATAATAAGAATCAACATATATGATAGGGGGAGATCAATGCTAGCAATAAATCCAAGGCATTTCACATGCATTTACCTTTTCAAGGGGTGTTTTTTGTGAACAACCAAGAATGCATCCACCAAATGGGATCAACAATCCACATTCATCTACTAACTATTAAATTGTAGAAAGAAAAGGCTTCATTTGCCTTGTGTCTTAGTCAAATGGATAAATTTGAATTTCCACATCAACAGAATGACTTGAGTTGCAGTTAGCAAGAGTGACATGGCCAATTCACATAGTTAAGTCAAACAATTTGAGTTTATGGGAAAGAAGTAGCATGAGTTGATTGCTAAGATATAGCAATCTAGTGGAGTTATAGTTAGTGAGACTCAGTTATCTGAGCTCTAGTCATGAATAGAGTCGGTATGAGTTATGTTTATTAGTTTTAACTATTGTTAACTCACTGATCTCTTATTTAACTAATCAATTTACTAAAAAATATCCCTAGCCATGCATGCAATTTGAATTGCCTAGTTGAGTGAAAGGAAAAATGCATCAATGTAATCACTATTGTATACTAGTGAGTGTACACAATTTGCATGTATCAGGTGAGTTAATTTGCTCAAGAACTACGAAAGGAAATAGGAGATTCATATTCTGTAGGAGTAGGGATTGCACAAGGAAATAGGAGGAAGTTGGAGGCATATTTTGACCAAGTGTTGGTCAAAACAGGAAAAGAAGGAGATCAACATTGTAGTGCATATTGAGCTTCAAGGATTGAGGAAAACATTGTAATTGATCATTCTCTCATATGATATAATACAAACAGAGGAGGGTTTCCCCAGTTGGGTTCCCCAATAAAAATAATGTGCTCATTGTGATTGAATGATTGCATGTGTTTCTATTGTATGTTTTCATTTCCACGGATTGAGTAGAAGAAATTTATGTCTATTGATCTCAGTATAATTTCATTCACAGTTGAAAATTTAAATTTATTTCTACACAGTATTAGATATTTTGAAAACTACATAGAAACCAGGCTCATGATCATCTCCCAAAGAATTTTTAGATAGTAGATTTGTGGTGAAGGTATTTTCTTCAATGCAGGAACAATATATTTCAATGGATTGAGGCTTGAGTAGGCATTGGAGGGAACTTCAAATTTTTGTTCTTGGAAATATGGGATGGAAGTTGTGTTGGATGAAAATGGAGTATTAGAGTACACACAAACTGATATTCCAAAACCAACAGCATCAGTTGCACAACAACTGGCTCAATGGAAGAAAGACACAGCAAAATCTAGGAGGATTATCTTAGAGGGAGTCAGAGATCATGTTGTTTCAAATTTCATGGAAAGGAAACTCCATTTGCAATGTGGAAAACCCTTATAGATCTATTCCAAAGCAGTGGTGATGACAGAAATTTGGCATTTAGAGATAAGCTTGAGAACATTCGAATGGGTAAAAATGAAACTAGTGTTCAATACATATCCATATTTTCTTAGGTGAGAGATGAACTTGGAGGAGTAGGAGAGAATGTGGCATCATGTAAACTTGTGAGCTTATAACTCCTTGGTCTTATAAAGTCTTGGCACATCTATCAAGATTTAGTTAATGGTAGATAAAATCTCCCAGATTGGGAGAGACTTTGGTGTGACTTGGTGCAGGAGGAGATTAGAAGAAACACTAGAGATTGTGTCATATTCGAAACTGATGAGGAAGAAAACTTTATCTGGTGGGAAAAGGAAAAAATCTAAGGGAAAGAAGTACCAAGGCAAGGCAGAACCCAGTTAGAACCATGAAAAAAGGAATGACCTCAGTAAAATTAAATTCTTTTAATTTCATGAGGATGGACACTATGTAACCAAGTGTCCACACAAGAAATCCAATAAGAATCTTGCAGGAGCAGCAAGAGGAGGTGCTTTCACATCATAATTCAAGTTGGATTTCACCCTCATTTCTTGCATGTAAAGTACAATAGAAGGCAGTGTATGGTACTTATAATCTGGTGCTTCATTTCATATGACAGGAAATAAGGAGTTCTTTAGCAGCTTGGTGGAGAAGGACCTACAATTACACATATAACTTGGAGATGATGAGAGGTATAGTACCAAAGGGATTGGCACTGTCACCTTTAAGAGGGAGTCAGGGTCCTATTTTCACCTAAAGAATGTAATGTATGTTCTTGGTCTGAAGAAAAAATTAGTTTCTATAGTTGTACTTGAGGACAGAGGATATGATATCGTGTTCAATAAAGGGAAATATTATCTGAAGCATGTTTTTACTAGACAAGTAAAACAAACTAGTGTTCAGGTTAAAAATATCTACAAGCTAGAGGTGGATGTATGTGTTGCATTGGGTAGCAAGGCAGAATATTTTCAAGGCCGAGATGTTGGAGAGCTCTAACATAGGTGTATGGGACACCTACACCATGGTGCTTTGAAAATAATGCAACAAATCACCATGATACTTCCAAAATGCACCCTTGATCAACATGATGTTTTCAAGGGATGTACTCTTGGAAAATATGTTAAATCCTCCTTCCAAGGCCAAGATAACAGAGCTGGAGCCATCTTGGAGTGAGTTCACTCAAATGTGTTTAGACCATTTTCTATAGTATCCGTTGCACAGCACAAGTATTATGTGATCTTTGTAGATGATTTTTCCTGCAAGTGTTGGATATGTTTTATGAAGAAGAAAGTTGAAGTTTACTCAAAGGTTTTTTAATTTAAAGTCTTAGTTGAAAATGAGACTAGACATAAAATTAAATCTCTAAGAAGTGATAATGGAGGAGAGTATGTGTTTAATGCCTTCAAATAATTTTGTGCCAAGGATGGTATTAGAAAGGAGTTGATTGCACCTCACAAGCCACAACAAATGGGGTGGCAGAGAGAAAAAATAGAAGCATTGTAGGGGTTGCAAGAGTAATGTTTCATGATCAAGGATTGCCACTATACCTTCAGGAATAAGCATGCAATACATTTTTTTATTTGTAGAACAAGAGCCCTCACAAAATTCTTGGAATTATCACACTTGAATAGGATTTCTATAGGAGGAAGCCAGATGTCTCCCACTTTTTCATTTTTGGATCCATGGTCTATTTTCATGTCTCCAAATATAGCAAGAAAAAGTTGGAGCCCACTGCAAAGAGGGTATCTTTTTAAGATACACAAAGAAGACACCTCATATTTACCAAGTGTATATGCCCTCAATTAGGATGAATGTGATGAGGAGAGATGTCAAATTTGATGAGGAAAAGGCCATGAGAATCTCTCTAGAGCGAGAGTTGAGAATTCCACGAGAGGAGAAGATTTTAGCTCCAAAGGAGGAGCCTCAATTAGATCCACAAGATGTTTTGGAAAAGCCATCTATGGAGGAGCAGAGAGTAGGTCATGTGGAGGCACCCACACACAAAGAGCCTTCTAGAGAAGGGAGGAAGAGAAACAGGGAGGCAAACAAGTTGATGTGGGAAGCTCAGAAGCAAGTTGAAGCTCCTAGCTCCTTGTGCAGATAGAGGATATCATCAGACAGATATACCATATATATGGCATTCATAACCAAACTTATTGATTCTCAGCCTTATTCATTTGAAGAGGAAATTTCCCAACAGGTATGGATATATTCCATGGTGGAGGAGTATGACTCCATCATGAATAATTATGCTTGGGAGGTTATGCCTAGACCTGAGGGAAAAAAAATTATTGTTTTCAAGTGGGTGTAAAAGGTGAAACATGCATCCGATGGAAGTGTTGAGAAGTACAAGGCTAGATTTGTGGCCAAAGGATTCTCACATGTGGAGGGAGTTGATTATGAGGATACATTTCCCCTGTGGCAAGATATTCATCTATCATTACCATACTTGCATTGGCAGCACAGTTTGGGTGGAGGATCCACCAAATGGATATTAAGATCACATTCCTAAATGGATTGATTGAGTAAGAGATCTACATTGAGCAGCCTAATGGATTTGAGACATTTGATAGGGAGACACATGTGTGTAGACCCAAGAGAACCCTCTATGGTCTCAAGTAGGCACTATGTGCTTGGTACACTCTCATATATTCCTATCTTAGTGGATTTCACTTCACTAAGAGTGAAGCAGATGCCAATATCTACTACATTTCAATATATGGTAGTCTACTCATCATAGTCTTCTATGTAGATGATTTCATACTGACAGGAGATGAGAGGTTGATCCAGTCTTTCAAGGAGGACCTTGCAAGAGAGTTTAAGATTAAGGATATGGGTTTGATGCACTACTTCCTTGGCTTGGATGTGTGATAGGGAGATGGAGAGATATTTTTTGGTCAAGGTAAGTACACCTTTGAAATCCTCCATAGATTCCATATGCAAGATTGCAAGCCCATGGACACTCCTCTAGATACTAATTGGAGGATAGAGGATTCTTCAACAGGAGAGGTAGTAGATGGCACTATCAATAGATAGTTATTTGGGTCCTTGATGTACTTGGTGAACACAAGGCCTCATATTTGTTTTGCAATGAACCATCTTAGTCAGTTAATGGTGGAGCCTACCAAGCTTCACTAGAAAGTAGCAAAACATGTTCTCAGATAGCTCATAGGCATATTAGATTTTGGTTTATGGTATAGGCAGTTAGATGGTGTGAATCTCCAAAGCTTCATAGATTTAGATTGGGCAAGGAGTCCCTTAGATAGGAAGAGCACATCAGGAGTTATCTTTAGTGTTGGGTCCGCAGTAGTTTCATGGTACTGCGGAAAATATATTTGTAGCACTTAGATTGTGATGCAGGAAAGTGTTCCCTCTGCGGACAGAGGCAACCCCTCTAGCCCTAGAGTGGGTCTAGTCATAGCAAAGACAGATCAACAATTGATTTCCTTAAACAGTCATTGTTGGAGGCCTACCTCAACTGGTGGTCGATGAAGTTCCGTTGCGCTGCTCCAACTTTCGTTTCCTTCTCCTCAATGAGTGATCAACCTGAAACAATGCAAAGAAAATACAACAAAGCACGTAACCAGAAAACAACAACGATCTATTTACTCACAAAGTCAAGAAGTCATGAGCTATCAAGTAAATTATACACAATACATAGGAAAACATCATTGATTGTATTAATAATGAAATGAGAGCAAGCTTACAACCGAGTCTTGACGTCACAAGCCTTCTCAGAGGATCCAGCCAGCATGTTTCTCAAGCATTCACTCTTCAAGGATGAATCTCCCAACATACAATGTCTCTCTCTCACTCATAAGCTTCAACACAAAGTTAAGGGCACTCCACAACCTTCCACAAGCTATCAACAATCTCACACTTGTCACACCCACACCAACTATCTATCAAACTCAAAAGCACTAACAGCACTGCTCAACCAAAGGGATTGCTAACTAGCTAATCATATCAAAGGTGAGTGCTTTAATAGGAGAAGGAGTCTCCATGAAAGGTGGAAGAGAGAGCTTATCCTCAAGGTAGGTAGCACAAATGACGGAATTGCCATGCCAGAGGAAGAAACACGACACAAACTATGCCAACAACCAGGTCTGGAGACATCCAGAAGGCCAGATATTGAAACGAGTTTGCCCAATTTGGATTGTCACAAGACATAAACTGATTACTCGTGACTGCATCGCAGGAGGCAATGCACATAGACTCGTTGTTGCAAGACACAACTGATAACCTTGCACCGGGTCTAGAAATCTGACCGTCACGGGAAACAGATGTACATCTGTGATGGAGTCACGATGATACCGTTATGGACATGGGAAAGTCACGTATATTAAGGTTTTACTAGTGACGAGGTAGAAACTTAAGGGATAAGGGTCATTTGCAGCAACAGAGAGCATTTTCTTAATCTTCTTGCATCAGTGGGAAGATATGAACATGTTAATTTGACACATGACACAGTAGAAGGACTGAAATGAAGACAGTGACAAATTACTGTGTAACAGATGCCCCCTAAAGTGTGAAGCCTGAGAGAGTGGGAGGGGTGAAATGCTTTATGAAACTATCTGAACTATAACCACCTCGAAGGTCTTGTAGGCGCAAGTACAACTAATATCTGTGATAGTGAAATACATATAGTATAGGCATGGGCGCAGCCATCCATAGGACATATAAAACTTGGTCTGTGGTATGGATGCAGCCACCCAATTGATAAGACCATAATAATGACAAAGGTATGGTCGCAACCATCCATGAAGACTCAGGCATGGTCGCAACCATCCATCAAAGAGTCATATATGTAATCACAAACCAATCCACGCAACCCAAACATATGTAATCTTAGCTCGGGGTCTTGAAACCCAACCTATCATAGTACAAGTTCTCTCATGTGAATAGATGTGCTGAAGTCAAACATGATAGAAAGTTGCTTGATCACCAACCAATGACGTAAATCGTTAACAAGCATGAGAGAAACCACTAATAATGCCAATGGTTCTCAAGGTACTTCCCAGTACAATCCACTAAGTGTGAAAAATGAGCTGAAGTCGAACACTCATGGAGTCACCCAATCGAAGACCAATGAGGAAAGTATGTCGTTAGGCATGAAGGACTTGCCATTGAGGCATGCAAGCTCCAAGGTACTGAAAGGGATCTCTTGATCAATCTCTCGGATAATGAGCTGATGCCGACAGGATATGATCCGTCACAGGAGGGCCATGATGTTTCCCCCATCAACAACACAAGATAAGGAACAAGTAGTAGATGGTGAAACATAAGATCAGAGGAGGAGGTAAGGGCGTAAACTGCAAAAATATTATACTCTTGAACATATCGACGACACGACTCCGGAATGTGGCAGCATTTTGATACCAAAGGATCGGAGGTTATGGATCAGAGGGAATGAGGCAAAATGACAACCCAAACCTGCGGAAGGCCAAATGATATTGTATGGATATCCCAACCCGACAAGAAGAAAAAGTGTCAATGTTCAAGAGTGACTCGCTGCCATAGATTATCAATGATGATTTCCAAATTTTCCCCCACCATTGTTGGTGAGTACCCCAATTATTTTTGAAAACAAGCTTGAAGGGGATAGCATATGCTTGTAATATAAGTTTGACCTTCGGTCGAATCCAACCTAGTAATAGTTTTAATGAGCCCTAGGGAGGAGAAGCTCGAGTCTCGTCATGGTGACGAGTCCAATGTTGTCAGGGTTTAATGAGTCTAACATAGGTGAAACTCGGAATCTTTTTCATGTTTAGAGAGTTTGAAAAAGACATGGAAAAAAAAACTCCAGGGGGGTCCTTTTTCGTAGATTTGTGTCCCTTGAGCCCAAAAAAGTATAAAATAATACTCGAGAGAACCGCTTGACCATTATGATCAAGGAGTACTTTTCGTAATTAGTGGCCTCGATCTGAAAGAGTAGAAAAGCAATCGAAGACACATCGTTTCGTAACCAATATCGAACTTGGAATGACAAAAGTCCAGCAATCTTTTCGTGTTTACACGGTTGGAAAAGAGCTCAAAGTAGACCACCTATTATTTCGTTTAACAAGTCAAAGAGGGATAACTCGGCGATCTTTTCATCTTTTAAGTCAGAAAAGAGCTTAAAGAGGACTTTGGATCAAGTGTATATGAACTCATAGTACGAGCCATCCATCATTATTCTTGCACAAAACATCGCACCATAAGATCTATTTGACATAAATCGATTATATATGTGGAAATAATATCAAAAACCCCAAAACCCTAATTAAAAATTCAATATAAATGAAAAAACCCACACCCTAAAGTGTAATTTTTTTATTTTTTTCCCAAAAACACTATAAAAAGGGGTGTGGTAATTCTATTTTTACCATTTACACTTTGCATTTTAACCTTTGGTGTTTTAGAGCACCAACTTGAGCAATCTTCCGAAGTTGATTTCAGCGTCACCAGTCCACGTTTTCGCTTCAAACCTTCTCCAAGTAAGTACATTCTTCCTTGCGTTGCATTTTAGTGGTTTTTTCATGCAATTTGACATCGGATAGGTGGTTTATGGCGGATCTTTAAATCTGAGTCTACCTCTCAATCGTCGTGAGAAAGTTGCTCGGGTTAGCGACGACTGAGTGTGATAACACGTACCACTTCCGCGATCGTAGCGAGATACAGATGTACTCTTGTGACGATCTTGGGAAAAATGAACTATTGTCTCCGAGCCATCACTGTTGTTTGAAAAACAGCCGTGATGGCGCCGTAAAGTTGAAAACTTTTATAATTCATGGATTTAAACTTATGAACAGAGTTCTAATTCATTTCTCCTTCGACATAGGGCAATATGGTGTTTGTATGGCAAGAAAGAACTCACGATGATAACGACGAACAAGCTTTCAATGATGCTGGGTGCCAAAGGGCTTTTCTCGAATGCGGATTACTAAAATTCCTCCTCACCCCGCACCTTCGGGCCCAACCTGACTTGTTAGAGCTGTTGATTTGTGCTTGGAACCCACTAGATGGAAAGTTTGTCATCTGGGGGAAAGACATTCAGTTTGATGCTACCGACATCTATTTCTTAACTGGACTATCCCGTCGTGGTGAGATGCCAATTTTAGAGGGCCAACGAGTTGGTGGGGAATCACTAGACATGCTGATAGCTCAGGTGTGCCTAGGGGCACGACAATTAAGCACTAGTGGGAAATTGGCAATTCCATTAGTAGAGGACCTGATCCTTCGTTTGATTCTATTTATGGTGACGAGAATAGTGGGCTCCCAGGCCCAGCATGAGGCAACAAAGATCCACCTTCGTTGGCTCATGAGTTCCTTAACCCAACTATGTATAAGTGGGCTGAGGCAGTGACCATCAACATGAAGAGGCAGCTCACCAAATGTCGTCACGGAGAGGCGAAGCAGTTTGGTTACGGGTCTATTCTAATTCCGCTCATGTTGGAGTGAGTCCCATCATTTCAGTTACAAGATATGGATTAGGCGATCCGAGACCACGGGAGACCCGAATCACTCACTAGGCACATGTCATGCCGCGAGGGGGTGGCGGTCGACCAGTGTCATGGGGGACACTATTCTGAGAGTGGCTGAATCGCCAAGTGATTTTTGCGAGGATTGGCCATAAGCAGGTATGGACTTCCATGGGGACCCCGACATGATGCTACCCGCTGGCGAGCAGTGGGACGATGGAGGTAAACACTTGATCACACTATTTTTTGATTTTGTCTTTTATGATGTTTTTAAATTTTTCATGCATATGTCTTAATAATTTATCTTATGTTACTGCAGATGTGGGACCGAAGAGGCCTATGGGACTAGCTCGGGAGGCACGGAGGGAACCACAAGTCATCAGGGAGTTGGCTTTGGTTCCTTCAGCTGGAAATTCAGTGGAGACAATAGCTTGTAATCTTGAGGGCCTGACAGAGGGGATCTCGGATTACAAGGGGATCAAAGAGGTCCCCATAGAATATCAGATACATACAGTAGGGGTGATACCTAGGCTACATAAACTCTTGAGACGAGTCTCATGAGCAGTGGTTTGCTATAGGAACATAACTAGGGGTGATTTTAGGGGCGAATGTTCGCCCTTTGGCGAAATTAAGGGGTTTTAAATTTTTAGTGGGCGAATATTTTGTATCATAGTACATTTTTACAAATCACCTCAAATAGCCCACCTTATTTTAAGGGAGAGGGTAAAAAAGGTAAATTTAGACCTTGAAATTAGGAGTTACAACCTTCCATTCGCCCATTTTCAAGAATAGGTTTTATTTAAGTGAATCTATTGGGCATTTTCAAGAATAGGTTTTTATTTAAGTGAATCCTATGGGCCAAAGGCCCAAATACCATATTTATAAAAGAGGTATGGTAAATTAATAAAAATATAAATAAATGAGAAGTATGATAAATAAATAAAACATTTTTTATTATTTACTCCATAAGTCACCTTATATACATGCAAGGGTGTAAACAAATAAAAATATAAGTATAGTGGACGTATGGTAAATAAATAAAGCGTCTTTTTATACTTACTCAAAAGGTACGGTAAATAAATAAAAATATAAATCAACAAGATGTATGGTAAATAAATAAAACCTCTTTTTATATTTAGTCCATAACCCTCATTATATTTATGAAGGCTCAAGAAAGAGGTTTTATTTAAGTGAATCCTATGGGCCAAATACCATATTTGTAAAAGAGGTATGGTAAATTCATAAAAATATAAATAAACGAGAGGTATGGTAAACAAATAAAAAACTTTTTTTTTATAGTTACTCCATAAGTCACCTTATATTTATGAACACTCAAAAAATGGGTTATATTTAGGTGAAACCTATGGGCAAAATACTATGAGACAAATACCATGGACTAGATTGTTATTAATACCATGCAAAAAACCATTATTAACCCTAATATTAGAATTAATAAAAATAAAAATGGCACATGGTATTGACCCATGGTATTCACCTAGAATGTATCCTATTTAAATGGGGGAATTAAACCAGCATAGATCCATCTTTACTTTAGATCTACTACCCCCGAGAGGTATCAAATATCGTGATATGCAAACTAGCATAGAGTGAAAATATATTTGATCCGATCAAGAGTAAAAATGGATGTTGTAATTTAATGTATGTTAAACATTTTAGCTTGGTTAAAATAAAAAAAATAAAAATCAACTATTCATTTTATTAATTTTTATAAATTACTAATAGTAATTTTTAAGCTCCAGGTTTATGATAACCCATGGTATTGACCCATGGTATTCGTGTGAGCATAGACTATTTAAAGGGGAAATTCTATCTTAGATCCATCTTAATTCTGGGTCTACCAAGTGCTCAAGGGATAAATAGATTTCATCCCCCTAAGAGTGGTAGATGTGGAGTTAAGATGGATATAGGTTGGTTTTTATGATAATGAAGATATTAAATAGACTTAGGAAATTATATTGTAAAAACATCTTAAGGTGAATGGTTAAAGCATAGACATTGGACAAGTATATTTGTATACTTCTGTTTTAAACTGAAACAAATCCAGGGCTAAAAGGAATGGATTGATTGCACTAGTCATCCTTCTATAACTTTCCAACATATGCTGGAGTAAACAGATTGTAATTTGGGTAATTTTTCTAATTGCAAACGGGAACATACTTGTGTATTGGTAGGGTGGTTACGATGTCCCTAGAAGTGGAGTAAACAAATTGTAATTTGGGTAATTTTTCTAATTGCAAACAGGAACATACTTGTGTATTGGTGGCTGGTTATGAGGTCCCTAGAAGTGATGAGTTTGAATTTTTCTTGGTTTTATATATAGTATTAGGTTTTTTCTCATGCTTTCTGTGAATGGCACGGGTGAATTTTATCTTACACCCACTAGATTATAGATATGTAATTTCGGTAATTTTGATTTCAAAATATATTTTAAGGAAATGCAATGATTTCATTTGTGTATTCAATAAACACAAGATTTTATAATTGAGTAAAATATTTGCCATGCCTGGTGAGAGATTTGCCAAAAAATTATATATACATATCATATTATTGACAAAATCGCCTTCCATTTTTCCTATATACCATGGAGATTCGCCCATTTATTATACATGTAAATTTACGGGGGGTTCTTAAAATTTTCCCTATTGGTACAGTCTGGGGACAATTGGGAGAAAACAAGGTTCAACAATATGGTGAAGCTTCCTGAAAATTGATTCATGTTTCATCCAACTACTGACATGGAAATTCCAGTTCAGTAGTAATATCCTCATTTGTTTTAACCCAATTCTAGGTGTTGATATGAATCTATCCATATCAAACTATTTCTTGCAGTTCATAAATGATCGTGGTATCTTCTTCTGGGGCCAAGTCATAAAAGACTGGCAAGGAATTTACCTGTCTAGAAAAACACAGATGAAATGGGATTAGCCAATTTCTCGAAAGAAGAATGCAAGCAAATCACAACATCTATGAAACGAGTGGGCATTTGTAGGTCAGGGTCCCAGGACAAAATAATATGGTCCGGAAAATGCAATCTGACAAATTAGTGGTAGAAGACACCTACCAAACACTAACAAAAAGAATTGTGAGGAGAGAGGAAAATCATACCCTTTATGCCTTTTGGAAAACAAAAGCACCAATCAAAGTTATTATCTTTAGTTGGCTAGTCTAACATAACAAGAATCTTGTTTGGGAAAACTTGGAAAAAAGAAATTGGCATGGGCAGGGCATTTACAGCATATGCAAAAACCACTCAGAAGAAAATGATCACATTTTTCTACATTGCCCTCCCACTACTTGGGTTTGGAAAAAATTTCTTCCCTTATAGGTTTCCCCTATATTCAACATCCTTGCATTAGAGAGTCCTTAGAATGGTGGAGTTCCCAGAAACCTGCATGGCTAATTATACCTCTCTTTCTTTTCTGGGAAATCTGGAAATGGAGGGACAAAAACATATTTCAAAACAATAGGGATGGTTTCTTTATAATCATTGAAAAAATAATAACAAATCTTTCTTTTTATTCTGCACAGTCATTATGCTCTAAGGAGAAATCAGAAATGAAAAATTACTTACATTTCTCTTATCCTATGGGTTTTTTTGATGGGGTAGCACAAGGAAACGAATGTGCATGTGGATTTTGGATTGCAATAAATGTTGACTTGATATACATGATGCATTCGAGATGTGGTGATGTTACCAATACCAAAGCTGAAGCTATAGCTCTCTGGGGTCTCCTATGGTTCAACAGCTTCCTTGGAAACCTCGAGCTACACATATACGGTGATTCAAAAATCATGATCGACCAAGTCATGGGGAGAGAAACAATCAAAAATCCTAGACTACAAGGATGGATGGAAAGAATTGATTTTTTATGGAAAACTCAGGATAGATTCACAATATAACACATTGAAAAAGATGTTATAACAAAGAGACAGATTGTCAAAAAAATGATTACAAGGAAGCAATGATGAATGGCACTTAGAGATTACATGGGAGCAAACCATATTCAACATGGAGAGCTTCCCAAATCCTTCATAACCTTTTCTATGCAAGACTAGTTTTTTTTTTGGATAACAGAAATGTTTTTTGTTTTTTGAAGATATATGCTTGGCCACTAGGAAAAAACAGTGTCCTCTATGAAGAACTTTCTACAACTTCCTCGCTAGATGGTGTCATTACAGACCAAAAGTCGTGCTTGATAACTACACTGACCATAATGTATTTTTGTATATGGAACTTTTTATTCTTTGCACTAGCTCTTTAAATGCTATAGGTCATACAAGTGCCTACACTTTTTCTCCAAGAGAGGACTACTACTAATTTATATGATGGTTGTTCAACAATACAACAACAAATGATGTTGGTTGTATATTCCTTACAGTATTTTCCATTGTATATGCTACTGTCTATCACATCAATTCATAACAGTATCATGTTTTATATGTACTTTATGTTGCTCAAATGTGTTTCTGGGTCTAGGTTTCTCCACAATCACAACTAGTATTTGATATCAAGAGAGTTGTTCTTAGTTATCTTTTCTTGCAAATACTAGCATCCTGAAAAATGATACATGTATAGTTCCTACTCATAATTATAATATATATATATATATATATATATATATATATATATATATATATATATTATAGGGCTTTTTCATACTGAAAAAATTCTACATTCTATTAATTTCATTTAATATTCAACATTTGAGGTCCGAACTGAACAACCAGGTTGCATTTTGTTTCAATTTCACACCGTATTCAGTGAGAACAACATCAAGAAGACAAAGTGGTGCATTGGATAGTGAGCAACTGGCCATGGAGAGGACTGGAGGGATGGCGTTTAGGTTTTCAAGGAGTGGGCTCGTGGGATGGACTTTTGCTACCTTCTTATCAAAGCTCATAAGTCGGATTTGGTTTAAGCGCATTTCTAAAATCCCTTACTCTTCATATCCCTAGTTAAGGTAAAGGTTAAACTACATTTTCAGTGCAACTCGTGGATATTCCCCTACCATAACGGAAATAATTATCCCATTTTCTTCTATAATACGATAAGATGTATCTTGCAGCCCTAATTAATCATATTATAGTTGAAAGGGGTTTAATTCTAGTCTCGTATAAGCCGTTGGAACATAACAAATATTGAATGAGTTCGGTGATCAGAGCTATCTATCTGAGTCAACGCCAATAGGTGTGAGGATATAAGGGCCCGAGATATGGTGGAACTACGAACAAATAAATTTGTAAAGAGAAAAGTGTCTGATTAACAACATCAAAGTCGCAAATACATTTTTCTTTCTGCCACGACCAAAACTCTATGATTCTTATACGTGTAAATGTGTTAGAAAACTTGCACAGATGAATCTAGCTAGTAAAGGTTCAACACATAGCTTTGCAAAGCAAAAACATTAAAAGAAAATTGAAAGAAGAAAAGAATGATTCATTAGAAAATATGTTACAATGCTCATTATATAGCATTACTGGGTGAAGATCCCAAGGTAATGAACTATAGTGGGTGAAGATCCCAATGTAATGAACTATAGTGGTGATCAATGAGAAGACTCAACACCTACAACAAGTTCCGGAGATAACTAGTCAGTTGCGGAGTTAAAGAAGGAGCAAATCAAGGAGTAAATCATGCAAAAGGAATCTTGCATGCAATCCCATGCTCTAACTAAGAGTCGGCATGTAGATGTGTAGTAGTTTCATGTAGTTGCATGCTCTAACTAAGAGTCTGCATGCAGTTGCATGTAGTTGCATGCTTTAACTGAGAGTCTGCATGTAGTTGCATGTAGTTGCATGTAGTTGCATGCTATAACTGAGAGTCTGCATGTAGGTGTAGTAGTTCCAACACCCCCCCTGAACACCACTATGGGGAAAAATAGAAAATGGGCCCCAACAACTAAGGCCAAAGGTCACCCAAAATACAATGCAACATGTATTAAAATTGAGGAAAGAGGGAAAACCTCGTGAGAAAAACCCCCC